>JABFOV010000114.1:0-53853 GCA_022817685.1 Aradophagus sp. ZL-2020 | reverse complement strand
ATGTAGGGTTATACCAGGTATGCCAGACAAGTGCCAGCTTGAAAACAAAGGGTGGAAAACGGCAATAGGTTCTACGGGAGAAAATATTTTAATCATTGAAGATTTAGATGAAGACAGGTTAAAGCGGGAACTCCGGGAGCTTAAAAACGCCGGAATCGAAAGTTTGGCTGTTGCTCTGATGCACAGTTATACGTAAGTATGACTAATTTCATTTTTTTTTTTTTTTTTTTCATCCATTTCAGCAACATTCGTGTAAAATATAATGGAAATTTATTAACGCGTTATTCAACAATCAGTGGTCAAAGCTTAATGAAATTAACACAGGTTCATTCATCACTAATCGTTAAACAATTCCTTTCACAACACATTTCACGCCGCATTGTTTAGGAAATGGGTTGAAAATGAAATTAACAATCTTTACAAGTCATTTTGAATTGCAATCCGTCGATTGGAAATAATTTGGCCGACGTCCAACTAATATGGAATGTTTGCAGTTACGCCGAACATGAAATTCGTGTTGGTCAATTAGCTAAAGAAATGGGATTTAGCCAAGTATCGTTATCCCACGAGGTTATGCCAATGATGCGGATAGTGCCACGCGGATACACCGCTTGTGCAGACGCTTACTTAACGCCGCATATTAAGCGTTATTTGGAGGTAAATTTAATTACATTCTGTCAAGCCGAAAGAATGATACTAAAGTCTCGCTTTGCAGGGCTTTGCGTCGGGTTTTAAAGACAATCTGAAAGGCGTCAACGTTCTTTTTATGCAAAGCAACGGCGGTCTTACCCCGATGAATTCGTGAGTTACGTTACAATATTTTTTAATTGCGTTTCATCTTTTGCTTTTTATGTTTTACGTTGAAAAATTCTGCTGGGAATAGTTATAAAATATCTGTCCTGGTTATAAAGTACTTAATCATTTTGTGGATGTACTTTGAATTTTGATAAATATTGAAATAACAGAGATGGAAAAAGTGAAATCAAAGAAATAGATAGAACGTGTCACAGTAAAAATGATACTTATTAAGAGTCTCCTTCAAAGTCCGAGTTGTTTTTGCAATACATTTCAAAATGTTACTCATAAAATGTCTGAAAGAGCAGTAATTTTTTTTTTTTTTTTTTTTTGTTTAGTTAAAGCAGCAATAATCTTTGATTACAAATGTAAATACGATGTAGTAATTTGAAACCTGTGTGGATAAAAGTATGGCCAACTGGTCTGGCATTAATTTGGCACAAGTGTGGATCGCGATCGCGAGCCAGATGCATTCCGTATCAACGCCAGAGTTTAGAAGTCTGGCATTGGTACGGTATGTGTCTAGAAGACATCTGGCTCGCGATTGCGATGCAGAATTGTGGCAGATTAATGCCAAAACAGCTGGCAGTTGCTTTTTCCGCATAGGAAATGCGTTACTAAATAACTACATCAAAATTTCATCCCGCTGTAAATTAGTTTTCTCTTACAACTTTAGTATTTATATTATCAAGATCATTGCACTGACTTCAGCTTTTGCAACTTTATTTGGAAAATATTAAGAAGACAGAAACTTACTATAAATTAAAGAAGTTTCGAAGCAGACTTCGAATTGCATCGTATTTCGTGCAATGTTTATCGTATAATTAATCGCGTAAATTATACAAGATGCCATGCTAAACTTTGCAGCAGATGTCTTTGCGCTGTAATTTGTACAATTTTGTTTGCTCTATACACCTTTGTTGATCTTTGGAACACCCTTATGACATGTTTAATATCTACATTTTCAACGAGAATAATAATTAATGTAAATCAATTTTCGAAAAATATAATTAACGTATTTATTGGAATACTTCATCATAAACAAATTTCACGAATAATCAACAAATACCTTCGATGTGGTATGAAACGTGTTTCAATTATTGATTAACATTGGTTCATTGAATATAAATTTGATAAGTAAATAATATTTCATTCAACTTTCACCGCGATAATATAAATTATAAAAATGATTCATGCATGAGAAGGAGGTAAGTATGTATTGATATAAACGCCAAAATATTTAAAAATAGGCAAAACAAAAATAAAGAGAAAGGAAGAACAAGAAAATACGAATTAAATTCGGTGACATGATCCAGATAGGTGATACGCATTTTTCAAGATTTGAAACAACTGACGTGAAATCTCTTTAGTTTTAATGGATCCCGAGCAATATTATCCGGTCCAGCGGGCGGCGTAGTGGGCTACGCTATGACAACGTATCAGAAAAATACAGATCGCCCTGTCATTGGCTTCGATATGGGTGGAACGTCCACCGATGTGAGTCGATATGGAGGTAGTTACGAGCACGTTTACGAGAGCACGATTGCCGGCATTACGATACAAACAGCTCAGGTGAAATACGATTATATACGTACATGCGAATTTGTCACTCGAACATTACGACTGATAAGGAAAAATTACGTATCCATGTCAGCAATGAAACCTTCATTTACATGATAAGACGATCGACTGAGTAAGTTTGATAGCAAACAGTCAATTAGCATATAGAATAGACGAAATGAAAATGAATTTTGAATGAAAATGCTACCCCTTGAAAATCGATATCTTCTTATAAATGTACAACGAGAGAAAAGTTAATAATAGCAGGAGAGCATGCACATGTTGAACATTTTTTTTTTTTTTTAATTCATGTACATTGAGAATAATATGATTTCGTAAAGTACAGTATTACATCACTGCTGAACATGTTCCAGTATAATTTCGTAGTAATATACGTATTGGAAATTTTCTTGAGCCCACTCAAAAGTGTAAATAGTGCGTTAATACTCGTAGAAAAATATACCATTGACAACTATGTCATTAGAGTTGAATTCAAGATAAACTATTTATAATTTAGTTGACATTACTCACATTTACAGTTATGGTAACTTTAGAGCTATTTTCTTAGCTTTACGTGAAGTTTAATTGAAAGACGTTACCTCTGCTTCGAAATTTGATGATTTAAAAACCAATGAAATCCATGTTCCTTATATTGATTATCATTTTGAGAAACGTTCTTATTCTCAGCGTATTCTACAATGATGTAGCAATGAAAGCGAATTCGGTGAATCAATATTGACAATAAGATATGAAGTATCTCCAGCGTTAAAATCACAGTCATTTGCGTTTTCCGTCCAAGTTCGAGTCACTTCGACTTTTGAACGCAAAGATGTAATATGTGTTCGTATTATTATCGTTAATAAAATTATTGAAATTAACGAAATTGGAGAATATCGTACCACAAATTTTAGTGCATTTTTTCGCATGAGAAATTATCGTTTGTGATTTTTTGGTAATAAAGTATTTACAGAACACTCGCTAAAAAAATATTCTTCTTATGAAAATAAGATTTTCATTTTGCATGAAAATTGTATACGATAAAATAATTAATCACAAGAGAATATCAAATTACAGTTTTGCATTGTTAGCAACATATCTGGTAAACAGTTTTAAATGAAGTTAAATTAGATAAAACGATTATTTAATTCATTCACAACAAAAATTAAAAAAATATGTTTAAAATTGCTGAGTTGTGAGAGATTGATATCAAACTAAAAAAAAAAATGGTTGTTTAACCTCTTATTTAGTCAGTTCGTAAAGAAGTGTCCGCATAAATTGCAACCACATCAAAACGATAGATTTTTAAAACAAATATCATATTGTATATTTACAACATGATATCATCTCTATTATATTCGAGGTGATAACAAACTATAACAACAAACTATAACAAACTATCGTTTGTTATTTTTAAGACTACGTGTAATAATGAATGTAATGTAATAATGAACGGGGATTAATAAATTGGAGTATAATAGCAGAAATGATGCTAACGAAGTATTTAATATCTCTCAAATCGATATTTCACAGAAAAAGTTAAGAATCGTGGCTTTAGCTTCAGCATTGATTCTGACATGGAATGTTAATGAATGACTCAGCACGAAAACCAATATTTTGTCGAAATTAATCAAGTTTGGGTTTAGAATGTAATTAATTAGATTCCAAAAAAAAAAAAAAAAAAAAAAAAAAAAACACGTCATTAGTATAATTTATATTGTCAAGTGTATCTACGAATACTACTTGCTTGTGAATGGCTTCTTTGAAGAAAAATAAGTTCAGCATATCAATCATTATCAAGATGCAATTAATTAATGTACATGTTCACTCAATGCATTTATTAATTAAAAAAAAAAAAAGAATGTTCAACTTGCGGTTTTTTTAATCAGCACAAAAGTCATTAAATTTAAATTCTAAAATGTGAAACATCTTAGATGAAAGTCAAAAATTGTAAATAAATCATGAAGCAGCTCTAAGAATTACACAATAAATCGTAAAATTTACAAAATATTCCTTAAACTTATGTTACACATTGAACAACTTCCAAAATGTTCTTGCAAACTTATACATATTAATTTCATAATTTTCATAATCTCATCGCTGTGATCACTGAAATCGATCGTCTTACGAAATAAGTACAGCAACTTTTATTTTCCCTTCAACATTTCAAAACTTAACTCTCAACTACCACTGACACTTGATATCAGCTGAAAAAACAGCAATTTGGAATGTTTTCCCGAAATTTATTAATTTTTATCGAAAAAGTTATTGGCTCGAAAGCTGATATTCCGGCGGCGAAAATGTACATTCCCAAGAAGGCGTGCATGAATTTCCATATCAGTCGAGCGGCGATCATAATTCGCCGACGAAATGTCCCAAGCCACGCTGCTTGTTCTAACTTATTCTAATGGAATAGCTGGACGTGAATACCGTAGCAGCTGGCGGCGGTTCCAAGCTGTTTTTCCGATCAGGTCTGTATCAGGTGGGTCCGGAAAGTGCCGGCGCCGATCCGGGGCCCGCTTGTTACAAAAAGGGAGGCCCCCTCGCCGTGACCGACGCCAACCTGATTCTCGGCCGCCTTTTGCCGGAGTATTTCCCGAAGATATTTGGCCCGGGCGAGAACGAGCCATTAGACAAAGAGGCGACGCGCTCGGCGTTCGAGGAATTAGCAAAAGAGGTGGGTGGCGCGCTCACTTAGCGGGGCATTAACCAGCCCCCGGGATAACCGTCTGCTTTTCATTCGTTTGCCGTAGATCAATGGCTTTCTGCGCGCCGAAGGAACGGCCGAATTACGACAACTGAGCGTCGAAGAAATTGCTATGGGATTCATCCGGGTGGCTAATGAAACCATGTGCCGACCGATCCGAGCCCTTACTCAGGTAAAAGCCGATAAGGGACGTCAGTTTTTGAATTTCCATTGCCATGATAAGAAAAAAGATAGAATTAGTTTTTCCATATTCCAATAATTTGGATGTAGTTTTTTTTAATATTTTCTGTTTGTAAAAATACTTCAATTATTCGAAATATTACTACTTGTCATGGTAATATTTAGTGTAGCATAATACAAAATTTACTATGACATAATTTTACTAAAAATTCAAAATATTTTCACTCATTTTTTATGAGCTATTAGAGAGGTTTTTCGCAAAACTTTTTTCTTATAAAAACGTTTTTTTAAAGGGACATTCTTTTAATGCTCCTACGAATAAAATATGTAAGTGGTTTTTCGTCTCTTCAACATGAATTTGACTTTTTAAACTGCAGTTCGAATTCGTTGCTAAATAAATGTTGCAAACTTCTTCCGCATCCAATGCTAATGGAAAATATTTTTCTTCGACTTAAAATGAGTTTGATTCGATGGAAGTATCCGTTTAAGGTAGCTCTTTTCAACTCTTGGACATTTAATGTGCAAGAACTTCGCAACGTATTTTCTTCCTTTTCTGGGAAGAAATTGAAACTTTGATCAACTTTTCACAAATTATGAAACGTTTATATATTTTAAATCACAATTCGCTAAACAAAATAATAGCTTGATACTTGAATTAAATCGCAGGCCTTTGAATTGTTTTGGCTTAACTTTGTTTTAAAGAAGCAAAATTATATCAAGAACCTACTTTAGATGCCATTTACTGGTAAAAATCGAACACAATTAATTTATATTAGTTATCTCATTTCGGTTATTTAAAACGTTGACTTGAATTCGAATTGAAGCTGAAATTAAGATAAAATTACGAAATAATTCTCTGCATGTAAAATCGAAGCTCGCTCGTGCAACAATCAACGATCTTTGAATTAAGTGTAATATTTACGACGGTCGTTTACGAACAGTGCAACGGCGTTGTAAGAAAAATAAGAGGTTAAAAACGCGGGATTTATGAAGCGCGAAAATAAAAATGCGACGTTTATTACACGAGCGCGTTATAGCTAACGATGTATACGCGATGGCACGCTGATACGAAGTGCGCCGATACA
The DNA here is from genome assembly GCA_022817685.1 of Aradophagus sp. ZL-2020. Lineage (NCBI taxonomy): Eukaryota > Metazoa > Arthropoda > Insecta > Hymenoptera > Scelionidae > Aradophagus > Aradophagus sp. ZL-2020. The sequence goes on along the minus strand of JABFOV010000114.1, from coordinate 47,529 downwards.
ATTGGACGCGATGTATTTAGCCGCGCGGCAATACGTTTTCTTACCTCCCATATTGAAAAAGAGAGATAAATTTAATTATCATACTACATTATAACGTCGTCATAAAGAACAGTTATTTGGAAATAAAAGAAAAATAAAACAGGAAGCAGTCCAGAAAAATCATTAAACTGAATAAAATATTATCTAAGAATGCGATAAAAATTCTTGTATTTCATTGGAGATGTAAAATACTACGAGTTACTGTTTAAGCAATAGAGGAAACTATTTGAATGGAATATATTAGCAGTTAGATAATGTTCCGACTTTTGTTTCGAATAATGATAATAAATTGACAGGCGAGAGGAAAAGACACGTCGCAGCACGTGCTTGCGTGCTTTGGAGGGGCTGGCGGTCAACATGCCTGCGCTATTGCGCGTGCCCTCGGCATGGGAACCGTGTTTATTCACAAGTACGCCGGCATTTTATCGGCATACGGAATGGCCCTTGCGGACGTCGTGGAGGAGCTTCAGGAGTCATGCGTCGAGTTTTATGAAAAAGGTCAATATCGAATTTTATTTCCGCTCCGAGCTCTTTTCCTCGAGATTACGAAATATTCACGGAGAAAAATTAAATGCTACTTTCCCTCTACAATTTTTTATACAGAGTCGAGTGTAATTCACATTTTTATCTCGCAATTTATAAGATTACGATTGATTCACAAAAAAGTATACTGTACCCAAATATTTATATTTCCTTTTTTTATTATTATTATCATTCCACTGATTGTCATTCAAATTTCTAAAACATGTGCAGATTTGTTACGTAGACAAATTAATAAACTTTACGAAAGAAAACTTCAATTCAACATAATTTTTAATGTTCATTTAATATCAGATAGTCAATATCAGTGGTTATTTCGACCGAAATATGTAAAAGTTTTATAACATTTTGAGGCCTGTTGTCAAAACATGAACTTGCGTATTGTGGTAAAGTGAATTTCATTTTCCATGTGGCTTTGATCAACGAAAACGCTTTAGGTGGAGATAAACTATTTCTTTATCAGAAAATCTTGTATAAATCCGGATAAAATTTTTCTACGAAAACTGTTTTACTTTCTTTATGCACGAAAATTTCTCTGTGAACAAAATTTCAAAATACAATTCTTCTTTTTTCCTTAAATTATTTTTGAATATTCACCATTTTAAAATTTACCCGCGAGTCATCGATGCAGAATTACTTTTGAAAATGATATTTCTTTCGGAAATAATTGTAGCTATAATCAGAAATCAATTTTCATTTCATCGATGCAGAGTCTTTTGTGCGGTTGGACGCGCGACTGAGCGATTTGGAAACGCGGGTGCGCAGGGAATTAGAGAAACAGGGATTCAGCGCGGATCGGATTACGATCGAGCATTTCCTGCACTTGAGGTACGAATTCACCGACGGCGCTTTGATGTGCCGGCCAAAGATCACGACCAGCTCGCTGGAGAAAAATGATGCGCCCGAGCACGGCGACTTTCGACAGACCTTCCTCGAACGGTAAGACGATTGGTAATACTTGGTATAATGTCGTCTGCCAATAGTCGTGATAAAAATGCTGCTCTTCAATTGCGCTCGTTTTCGTGTCTTTTTGCGACAGGTGACAGGTTTTTTTTCTTTTCGAGAAAAAAAAATCAAGTAATATTGGTTTCGACTGAGATTGAAGTAATAATACGGGTATAGGTAGTGCCAGTTGAAATCTTTTTTTTTTGTTTTTTTCAGGTAATATCTATGGAAATATTTTTTGTATATTGACGAATACGATTTTATGAGAGCACATTTACTTTACCGTAATAAACTGAACGATTTCAATTTTCAAGGGCATGACAATGAGAAAAAATATGCTAGATATTTTTACGATTCAAACGATAGTGTAGACTTATGATCGTCATCACAGGAATATTTCTTTTTTTTAACATAATCATACTCTGTATTACTAGTGAATACTTGCCGGCAAAAAAATTGTATTGTAATAATTCACAGTGATATTTACAATTCATCGATTAATGAAATAATTTCTTAATCGGAGATAATGAAGACATATTCATATTTGAAAAAAAAAAAAAAAAACTCAAACACATTTCCCGCCTCCCAAGTGCCTTGATTAGTCTGTTCATAGCACGTCAATTGCGCAGTGGGAAGGTGTATCATATATAGAGCGCCGAAAGCCCTTGATCGCCATTTTTCAAATCATTTTAATTGCGCGGCTATAAAAACTTCTTATTCCAGGCACGAGGACGAATTTGGCTTCATAATGCCGAATCGTAAAATTTTGGTTAACGACATCAGAGTCCGAGGCGTGGGCAGGACGGATATAATAGATGATCCCGAGTTAGCCGCGTCAAACGAAGCTCCCAAAGCGGAAAAGGTGAGGCGGAAAACTCTTTGTTAATGAATTAAAAGATTTATGCCTTTGGCCTGACAGTGCTTTCCTCTCGTTTTCCCAGACCACTCGCGTGTACTTCGAAGGCGGCTACCAAACAACCGCTGTTTATCAGCTGCAATCTTTATCGGCCAATCACGTAATTAATGGACCAGCTATTATCATGGATAGCCTAAGTACGATTTTGGTCGAGCCCAATTGCAAAGCAATAATAACTTCCCGAGGCGATATACAGATCAATGTCGGTGATGCTATCAGAGCGCCTGTTTCCACTCAGTTGGATCACATTCAATTGAGCATATTTTCTCATCGCTTTATGAGCATTGCCGAGCAAATGGGAAGGTGAGTCGTTTGCGAGCGTTCGAAATAAGTGAATTGTAAAGTGGATAAGCAAAGTTTATTGAAGAAAAACTTTGGAGTGTCGGTCATTGTTTTGGAGTAGATAGATGTATTGCGGCGATCGATTCGTGCGAGTGGACAAGAGACGGCATTTGTGGTCGATTTGATTACGATAATTGTTAAATTAATTGATGTATCTGTTTATATGAACTAAATACCTGTTTTTGTGTTACGATAGTATCGCAGTGAGGTGAGTAATTGTATTTATAATGTTTCTATAAATTTTGGAATGATACAGTTTCATAAAAAAAAAAAAACAAAAAAAAACAATTATACTCACGTCCTCAAACTATTAGATGGATGTGAAATGTAGCATTGTTTTTTTTGTATGCACAAGGATAAAAAAAGAAATAACTTATCTTTTGTAAATTGCAGTAACAACACTGCAGAAAAAGTGTTTTATTTGTAGTCACTTTCAAAACAGTAAAAAGTGACTACAAAAACGTTTACAATAAAACACTCTTTTTGCAGTGAAGGCGTACTCGCAATGTTTTTAAAGAAACCAACGATTCTTAAAAAGAGGCTTTAAATATGTAAAATTAATAATTAACATGTAAGGAGTCCAATTTTTCACAGATCTTTTTAGCTTCTTGACCTCCGTGTTCGCGGTTAAATATAGTTGCGATTGCATTCCTCGATCGTTGTCATTTCCGTTCATTCTTTCTTTATTTTTGTTTCTCTTCGTAATCCATAGATTAAAGGAAATTGAAACGTTTCCACGATTAAAGTACATGGCTGAAAAAAAGCAGTCATGCTGCACACAATAGCAGGTCTTTGATAACATTCAATTATCTGTTTAATGAAAGTTGTGTACTGTATGTGACTTTCTGCAAGACAGATGACTTGGGCTGACACACTCGGTAGAATTGACCGAATTAGTCACTTGACATAACTAAATTTATCAGCTCTACTCCATTCAACTGAACTTTCAATTAAGTTTACCGAAAAGTTCCGCCTGTTTTCTTGATGCCAGGTCAAACTACACCGAAAGAAACATTTCCATAGCACAGGTATATTATACCCTGTCTGTAAATTGATCGAAAACTTTATAGTTATAAGACAAAGTTATTGTAACCGCATCGACAGCCCAAGGTACTTCGAAAGTATGTTAAAATTAAAAATGTGCAAACCAAGATTGAAAGTTGTTGTATTAATTGATATTTTTCAAGGTTGTCGCCCACAAAAGCCGTCTGCTTGGCTGAATAAAGAAATACCTCGGAGAATTGCATTCTTAAGTTAAAAAAGGTTCTCTTCTAACAAGATAGTTAATCTTTGCTCGAGGATGAACTGTAACAGATTTTTGATTGCAGATTACGATGGTAATTTTCGAGATAAGATGTAACGATGCATTTAATCTGTCCAAAGGGTTCTCCAAAGGACGGCTATCTCGACCAACATAAAGGAACGCCTGGACTTTTCGTGCGCGTTATTCGGGCCGGACGGCGGCTTGGTGTCGAACGCACCTCACATACCAGTGCATTTAGGTGCGATGCAAGAAGCCGTTCAATACCAAATGAGAGCCTTCAAAGACGGTTTCACCCCGGGGGACGTAATATTATCGAACCATCCGTCTGCAGGTGGATCACATCTTCCTGATCTCACTGTTATTACGCCAGTATTTTACAGGTGTCCTTTCTGTACTCGAATGTATAATTTATGACTCGCGCGTTGCTATTTTACAGGCTCCCTTTTCATACTCAAATACGTAATTTATAGTGTATGCGCCGCGACAAGCAATCATGATATTATACGTCGAAAAAGGTCGGCGATTAGATTTGTCGGAACCAGTCGAACCAACTGGTGCATTTTTAAACGCCTACGCGATACGATTATCGATTACCAGCGGTTCCTTTTTACGGATTCATTTGCATGTTTTCAATTCCCGCTCAGATGATAAGGATCGCTATTTCACTTGGCTCCGGCTTTGAACGTTGAAATAATGAGTGACGTTTAATTGCAACGTTATCGAAATAAGACTTTGCGCGGATAAAAAGCCTGTTAACAAGGTGAGACACGTAGCGCGGCCTCGTGTGGAATATCGGCTTGAAATCCATTTCATTTCAATTAATCGTGCCTCGGTTCTTATGACAAATCTGATAATCGAATCAAATATCTTGTTACCGATAAACATCTTATAGCGTGATTTTTACAGTTCAGTAGGTGAGTCAATACCAAAATCAATCACCAAAATTACTATTAGTTTATATAGTCAAAAAAGAAGAGACTAGAATTTACTCTAAATTGAGAAAATTAAAAATATGTTGCTTAAAAAGGAAATATGCAATGATATATTTATACAAAAATATACATTTTGACACAAATTTCCTAATTTGTTGTAAAATGTCTTTGGAAAATAATCGTAAATATCATGATAAAGATAAAGTAAGTCCATTTTAATTAAATTAGTTGATCGGTAGTTGAACATTGTTTCAAATAATTGCATTATTTTGTTTCAATCGAACCGTGATTCAGAGGCCAAGCGAAGCCCGTGTTTTTCGCGGCGAGTCGTGGACATCATGCCGATATTGGCGGAATAACACCTGGATCAATGCCGCCCCATTCCACAACATTGAGCCAGGTATCGTGGGACATATTACTGCACCATTAAATTTTTTCGAAAAGCCCGCGACAAATTTATTTCCTTGCATTATCATAAATGAATTTCGAAATTTAATTTCACGTTGTATCGATTTTGTCATTATCTGAAAATCCCGCGGCCAGATTACCAGGCAAAGTGGTAACGCAGAAATATGAATCGTAATGTATCGAGTGAATGTCTGTCCAGGAGGGAGCCGTTTTCAAAAGCTTTATACTCGTCCGCGATGGGGTGTTCCGTATTGGAGAATTGACGGACGCGCTATTGGCCCCGGCACAAATCAGTGGCAGCTCTGGAACGAGGAACTTGCAAGACAACGTAAGCGATTTGAAAGCCCAAATTGCCGCCAATCAGAAGGTAAACTTTCTTGGAAAATGGGGTAATGTTGACATCGACATTTACACATCGGTTTTGTTCGCTTTGCGAATCGTCGTTTCAGACAGAATTAATTAAGATCGATCAGTCTAGTCCAGAAGATAATATTTGTTTACAAATTAAACATTCGTGCCTTTGCGAAATTTAAGTTGAAATGTCAAGTTTACAATCACGGAATTAGTTTGCTTTGACTAGAGAAAATTAAACAGTGAGTGTGACTATATGACCATTGTGAGATGCAAATTATTACTGTAAACTTCTCTGTAATTACTGCCGATTCAATTATGGTACAATCAAATTTATGATTTCGTTTTCTTAATGTATGTTATTACTATTAAGTTTAACATTTCAAAACTACAATTTTAGTATAACATCTTCGTACTCTGAAACATGACTATGGTAACTGATTTCATTGAAAATGTTCTTTTTTTAACATGCGTAGTATTTTACCGTTTATCAATAAACGAAAGTTATATCAAATACAGTTTTTTATATCAAAGGATCGTACTTTTATACGGTTGATTTCAGAAAAACCCATTTCTTAATATTTAAATATTTATTTTATTAATCGACTTTTTTAAGTTGTAATCTTTTTGTCTATACGAGGGAAAATGCAACTGGATCAATCCTCGATGCAACTGCATGTTTTTCCGTGTACCAATAAAAGCTGAAATATTTGGTTTATAATTCTTTCAATCGAAATTCATTTCAAAATTAGAACTAAACAACAATTTATTTTGGAAAGAACCATTTTTTAAACTTAAATGGCATCGTTTTTGTTGTGTTACTTGTTATTACTGTAATAATAGTAAGAAAAAAAAAATTAAAGTTCAACGATAAATCAAAAATTTTTAAGAGCATCATAATTCTGTGAATATAAACTTTGACTAAAGAAATTAAAAATTATAAAATCTACTCAAATCAACATTCTATTATCAATATTCTATTTATTTCTTTCACTGATATCGAGGAGATCCTGCGATAAAGTTACCGAAATATGTCATTAAACATTGACAATCTACATTTAATACCCGAAGAATACCAACATCATTTAAACGTAGTACTTCCTACGTTAAACAATAGTATTGAATATATTTTACTGCAAAATAATTGAATCTCATTTTGCTCTTGATGCAGGGTATACAATTAGTGACAGAACTGATAGATTATTATGGCTTAGACGTGGTTCAATCGTACATGAGTTACATTCAGGATAACGCAGAAGTGGCTGTTCGCGATATGCTCAAATCCGTCGGGAAAGAAATTGAACGCATGACTGGAAGTACCGCAGTTACAGCCACAGACTACATGGATGACGGGAGTTGCATTCAGTTACAATTAACGATTGATGTGGAAAACGGAACAGCGATTTGCGATTTTACGTAAGCTAGACTAATTACAATAAATCTATCAATTCATTCTGTTCGGTCGGAAAATCTAATTATAATGCGAATGTAATAACTCGGAGTCTCAAGTCCGTATAAATTTAATTGTTTTGAATTCAAGTAGAAAATAACGGCGGTTAATAGAATCGAAAATTCAAAGCCTAGTCGGACGAAATTGATCCGGCTTAATTTCAGTACTTTGAGAATCTGTTTGGCAAGGTCGCGAGCAAATCGAATTGTGATAAATTGACGTGTATCTTATTACGTGTTTTACTGAGCATTCGCAAAACGCACGCAATCTATAATTCACCGACCGATAATCTTCATCGCTTTCATAAAACGCAGTTATTACCCAACTTGGTTATTTCCCCGATATTTAGTGGAACGGGCTACGAAGTTTGGGGAAATTGCAACGCACCGCGCGCTATCACGTTATCAGCGCTGATTTATTGTCTGAGATCTATTGTGGACCGAGATGTGCCGTTGAATCAGGTATTGCCATTATCTTAATATAAAGACTGATAAGTTGAGTCGCCGAAGAAATATTAGTCGGTCGATCAATTTTGATTCGGCTCAAGCGATCGAGCGATCGTATACAAGGATTTGAGGAATAGTTTCACGCGGCGTAACACGAGCCAAACGAAACGTCGAAAAGTGTCTGTTCAATTTATGGAGAAAAATACCATTCTTATTCGAGATGGAAAATTAACATTGACGTAGCAAAAGAACGGAAAAGTGTGTCAAAGATTTAAAAGTAGAAAGCTTTGAATGCCAAATTTTCGTACTTGGGATTTCGTTTTAAATTGCATTGAGTATTCCATTGTTTTTTGCGGTGAAGCCAAGCGATAATCTTTTCTTAACAGTCTTTAATATACAAATTGTAATAACGTCAACCTCAATGTTTTATCATTATGATTGAAGTAAAAATATTACTAATTAATGTTAAAAAAAATTGATATTGTCCGAAAGGATACGTCAAGGAGAAATGTCAAGATTTGTTCAGACCTGGCGGTTCAATTGAATTTGACCAGCCGCGTTGAAAATTCGACGTGTTTCTCTTACCTGATCCTTATTTCTTGTTATTAATTATGTTAAAACAGGGCTGCTTAAAACCGGTGAAAATTATCATTCCTAAAGGATCTTTGTTAGACCCTTCCGAAGAAGCTGCTGTGGTGGGCGGAAATGTTTTAACCTCTCAGCGCATAGTTGATGTTATATTATGTGCTTTTGGTGCCTGCGCAGCGTCTCAAGGTTGTATGAACAATATTACTCTCGGCACAGACACGTGGGGTTATTACGAAACAGTCGCCGGCGGAAGCGGAGCTGTAAGAACCTTTTATACAACTTTTTATGCTTGACATTATCGTGCCTACTGTACAGTAAATGTTTTACTTAAGACATGATAGTTATAAGAATTAACCGTGTTCGCACGGACAAAAGATAGAACATAATGGTTTTTTGCGCGATTTGCACGAGGAATAAAAAGTCGTTTTATTTTCAGTGCATTTTTTACATATTCATATGTCAATGAAAATTCATATCAGAATTATACACTGCCAAAAATGTCTTGCAATTATTAAAAAAATAAATAAATTACGTTATTAGTTTTTATCTCAATCTTAAATCTTGTTATAATGTTATAATTATCAGAATTATTGTAATACCCAACAGAATTCTAGTAACCATTACATAATAATAAGTGTGGATTAAAAATTAAGTTATTCATTTTTATAACAATTACAAGAATGTTTCTAATTGAATGTTTCTAATTGTTGATTTTCCGATTTGACTGAAAATTTGCTCAATAGTAGTTTAAGGATATACTAGGAAGAACACATCACCCGTGCTGATCCAAAAACATTTTTAACGTTATCATTTTTATTAACATATTGTTATTATTGGAAACAAATAATTAACAAATTTGTAACCCAATCGATAAGTCTACAGTTGGATACGTTTAATAGTCGATTCAATTTTTTTTTAACGCGATTCTAGTCATTTTATATTTTTTATATAATAACAAAGTTGGAAGTACAGTCATAATATTTGTTCCGTAACAGTTGTCAGAAGTGTTTCTTTGTGCAAACATTGAAAGGCAACAAATGAATCAACAGTAGTACGAATCATAAAAATAATAAAATTCGGTATTAAATTATCCGCATATTATTTGATATTTCAATAAGTATTTTATTACATTGCAAAATGTCTATTATTGGTTTACAGTACAGTTTGCGATTTCAATTCAATCACATAATATGTAATAAGGTGCCTTTGTCTCGCATTATGTAATAATCAATAACCCTGAAATACACAGTGCTATCATTCTCATACTGAGATATAAAAACGTAAAACTGCGTGTAACAAAATTTTACGGTTGCCATAAATTGTTCTTGCCCACTTACGTTCAAAGGTAACGACGTATAAGTTACCTTATTTCTCTGACTTTAAAACAAAGTCACCATCAATTTTAACAAGTCAATTTTTTCAAAGAAAAAAAATTCATCTACCTTCTAATTTCAATGCAAAATCATTATAATTCTTCTTTCGCTCGAGTTTCACTTACGCTAAGTGAAGCAGTCATCGTCAGCGGTCATTGTAACTAACTTACAACCGCGACTGTACGCCTTACAAACTTCGTCGGTTTGTTGCTGCAACTGCATAAACGCGCTCGAGTGAACAGTTACTATTAATAAACGACTTACAACGCGGGTGCACGCGCGACCGAAAGTCAATTGGAAATAATTGTAACGGCATTTAAATCGAACGGTAAATATTTATGGCCGTGGCGTGCATAAATACGTCACCGGAGAAAAACCGGAGCTTGTCAATAAAAATATATAGCCGTGATGTTTTTGCAAAAGCTCGTTTGCATATGAATTTTTTCCCCCCGACTGTTTGCATTGGCGCAGGGTCCAACGTGGGATGGGCGCAGCGGCATTCATACACACATGACCAACACGAGGATTACCGATCCGGAGATTCTTGAGCATCGTTACCCCGTCGTACTGAAAAGGTTCTCTTTGCGTCCTGGAAGCGGCGGAAATGGCGCCCATAAAGGTGGCGATGGCGTAGTCCGCGAAATGCTGTTTAGGTAAGACCCGTAGTGCGTTATATGAAAATTATATAGATCCATGGTGCGCTGCATTTACGTTGTTATAACCGTCGTATTCGTTTCGCCGGTAAATTATTCGACATTTATCCCGAGTGAATCCGTTCTTCGATCTCGGCTTTATTTGTTGATCTTTTATAGGGCTTTGGGATTTATATTATTGGATGCATTATGGCCGAAAAATTACGTAGTTCGGTGGGAATTCAGTATAATAATATTCTATTTGGTTGAAAGTTATGTGGCTGTTTCGACGGGAACAAATTTGATTTTGACTTGAGGCAAGTTTGTTGGAATGAGTTTGCTAGTAATATTAACATTTGTTAATTTAAAGAAATCAGTTTTGATTTGTCATTTTGTGTCGTTGAACAGTAACAAAGTTGAAGAAAACAATTTTTCATTGAAGACAAAGTCTTTGTCAATGTTTTGCAAACACAGTGAAAAATGTTACGTGACTTGCAAATAATTCACGTCAAACTTATTCCAATTTGAGCAAATTATCTTTTACACTTAATATAATAATTTCCAACATTGCCATAAGAATATATCTATGTATAACTTCAACGGATCAAGTAACGGAAAATATGATTTGTTCATCATGTTTATTACCAGATATTTAAATTATCTAATTTCGATCTGAAACTGACCAATTTTAATCATTTTCATACAGATTTTTAGTTTGATCAAATATGATTAAAGTCAGACTTAATTTTTTTATACTCGAAAATTGTTCTTTGGGTTTTCTTTACATTGATTTTATTGTACAATTTAAAATTCTTTCACTATTTTAGAGCATTGATAATAAATGCCATAAAAATATTTGCTCTATATAAAATCAGCAAAGATGAAACTCTTACGGCGATAAGTGGAATAAAAGGTTTATGTGCGAAAGATTAATATGTTTCGCAGCACAGATATTTGGTGACATAGCGCAATGCTTCCTCGAGCATTGAAGTGGAGTGGCGGAAAGCAACACAGTTGATACTTATTTCTTGATTTCGGTGCTGTGATTGCAGGGTGCCGTTAGTATTGTCAGTGTTAACTGAAAGAAGAGTTAATGTCCCACCTGGTCTTCGAGGTGGATTACCAGGAGCTCGCGGCAGAAATACCTTGAGAAAAGCAAATGGCAGGACAATTAATTTGGGACCGAAGACGGCGGTGCCGGTGTGCGCTGGGGTGAGTGTCAAAAGCCGTTCGCTCGGTAGTGTCGTTTTATTTCCGACCGTCGAATTATGAAACAAAATCGCGCCCGGCGTTTCGCCGGGAAAGGGAATCAGTGCACGGTAATAAACGGTTTACGATGTTTAGACACACGTTAAAATTGCTCAACGAAACGAAACGAAACGCTCCACGAGCAGACGTGCAAATTACACCAAGATTGCCGAACCAATTGAAAAGTGGGTTCCGCTTTTCAATTGGCCGCGGAGTGAAAAAGTGGATTTGGAATTTTATCGCGTCGTAAAGATTTTATTATCGAACACCTGGCTGTCTTGTGCGCTTCATCCCCGCCTTTGTCGCGGTATACTTTTTCATTGTTCTTGTTTGTTTTCCAGGACATTTTCATTCTGGAGACGCCTGGGGGCGGCGGTTTCGGTACACCGGGACAACCGGCCGCGCATGCAAAGCGAGTGCCAAAAACCTTTATCGAGCGTGGCAGCGTTTATGATTACAAAAAACTTCAAGAGTCAGTTTAATTCGCCCCTATTCAATTCAATCTTGCTCACAATGAGACCTCCTGCTATTAGAATGGCTGAGATGATATTGAAGAAGACATAGTACAACTTTGATATTTTGAATACTAACTAATAAAATGTTAACGCGTTTTCAAAAATAAAAAAGTAATAAAGTTTGTAACTTCAATAATAAATACGTTGAAATTTTATTCCAAAATATTATCCTATAAAATGTTGGTGAACTAAATAAATATGACTTCGCAGAGTTCGAAGTTTCGGTGATAAATTTATTTCAAGTTATTTAAATACGAATTGAATATTTGACGCGCAGGAAGATTGCTATTTTTTGTTGTGAAGAACTCAAAGTGGAAGCAATTTCGTCCATCGAAAATCAAAATTACAGACAAAACTGTTGTCCCGAAAATTAAACAATTAATTCATTTATTTTCCACATACGACGGACTAAAAAAAATGTTTTAATTGAAATGCTATGAGATTTTCATGCAAAAACTTGATATACTTTTATAATAAAAAAGTTGCAAGCAATTAATATATTATATAAATTACTAAAAAATTTCTGAAAATGGTTTTTTGTTTTTAAACGACTCTGTTTTTTTTTCAAAGAAAATCCACTTCGAAATAATACGTTTTATCCAACGAGTATTTGTTTTCTTATACTGGTGCAGTTTTATACGCAACGTACACATTTCAAAAATTAAAATTAAAATTAAATGAACTGTTAATTAAATTGCAGAATTTGCAAAACAATATTTTTTAACTATAATTTGAAATAACTGAGAATAAAATATACGTGAATGTTTAAAATTAACATGAAAATTATATAATCGTTAAGTTTGCCACTTAGTAAACTTTAAAAATATAAATTATTAAACATTTCTCATCATTAATTTCATAAAATTTTTTAAATCCTTATGAATTCTATTATTGTTTAAATTAATAACAATGAACTAATAATACTAAAATATTACGTTGAATGAAAAAGTTTTCGTAATAATTAATACTTATAAATGAGCAGTGTCAAAGTACATAAATAGATTAAGAATGACTGTCGTCTGTCGACTGTGGAAACACTTCTTCATTTCTATAACAAATTGAATTTCTATATACAAAATGAAAAATTTTTGAATTAATGAGCATCTTACAACTTGATAATAATATTTAGTTTTCTCAAGTTGCTTGATATTTAATGATTTAAGTTTTAATTAATTATTAAGTATACATTTATTATAAAGTTTTAATTAATAAATGCATTAAAAGAAAATTTATTTATGTTATAACTCTTTAAATAAAATCATTCACATAAAATTGTTTGTTTTACAGGATTAATTCTATTTCCTTTTTTTTTTTTTTACATTCAGTGACATTTTTGTTGTTTATGTTGCGTTGACAGCTAAAAAGAATGGATGAGAAAAGTTTTCGAGAGCAAAAATTTCGATTAAGTACAAGTGGATTTCACGTGGTTTCCTCCTGCGCAGCAATTATTCGTGCACCATGTGCCATCTAAATCCTTATCCTTTGTCCACCTAAGTTACTTGGAACAGTCATTGTGACTCGGTGTAAAGGCGAACGATGAAGACATTTAAGACATTCAGTGGCGTAAGTGCTTTGCGTTGATTGTAGTCGGTGAAGGAGACACCCGGAGTCTTTATTGATAAAATAACAATGAAAAATATGAACGCGGAAAATCGAGGCATCAAAATTATGATTATGACAACAAACAAATAAAACCGTATATATGACGATAATCAGAGTCTGACTGTTTCTCCCTTTAAATCAAACATTACTGAATAAATTAATACATTATAATGAATAATCAATTAATTTGTGTCAGTTATTTCGAATAGCCATTAAAAACGTTCATTTTATAAATCCCCGAGATGTAACAAGTACACAATTTAATTAGTACTCTAAAATTATGTTATTATACCGAATAAAATATGCCGATTATCTTCTCATTAGCTCATTATTGTATTGAGTTTTTGCAATATTGCAATACATGGTTTGAAATAAGGAGAAAATATCAAAAAGTTAAACATGATACAAACGGAATATTCGAACAATGATGTTGAATTTGATAGATTGTAACAAATGTAACCCTTTGTACTCGTGACGTTTTAATTCCCGATCATCCCTTCGTCCGATGCGCTTTTCAAAAAAGTACATTTGACCAACAATTTTGAATTGAACTCCAATCATAAATTTAACAACGCCACAAAGTGGTGAACACGAAAAAATATTGTCTGAAAAGCTATTTTCTAAAATTTGTCATCTTTCAAACCGAGTAAAAAAGATTTGAACATAATAATAAAATAAAAAGAAAAAAGAAAAGGAAAGATTTGTTGCAAATAAAGCAGATCAATCTTAAATTAACTGTAAATTATAAAACTGTACTATCCCCATAATTTGAAATTAAATTATACAAAATGAATCCATTAACAATTCAACTTTTATCGAAAGCTCTCGCGATGTCTTCGGATATTATGTTTATTTCGCAATGAATAAAATATGTTAAGTTTATTCGATACAAATATCGAGAAATTATGTATACATAATGCAAGCATATTGGCGGATTTAAACAATGCCGAATCATTCCAAGACCGACTTTGTTGAGCTTAAGATCCCGTGGAATGCGGCCGCTGAGATCGCTCACGTAAGACGAGTCCCCGTTAAGTCAACAATCCCATTCCGTTGCTGTCACTCTAATTGCCATTTTCGCATTCGATTTATTAAACCGAAAGAAAACCGACGGAATTATTTTCTCCGTTTAATCGGCCAATGAATTATGACGCGAGAAAACGTTTGATTAAAAAGAGTCCCCGAAAGGAAGAGGATTTTGAAATATATGTAATTCAGAGCTTTAAAATAAGTTTGTCCAAGAACTCGAACTTTCGGCACGAGTTTGAAAAGACGGTTGTTGTGAATTGATAGTCGGAATAATCGTCAATTTCAAAGGAATCAAATAATGAAGAGGTAATTTTTGTCACATAGCGTTTTGCATGATTAATGATTACGATAATACCTGAAGTTTGACATAGTTCATAAGCTATGAAGGTATACGTTTTGACACACAATTAGTCGCAAACATCCATGAACAAAACTTTGATTAATTATGGTGAGCAACCACCGAAATAAACGTCAACATTAACAACAGCATTGTTTTTGCTGTTTCGTTGAAATTTACGACCTATGCTTTGGTCTACGAGTCTTGAAATTCAAAAACGTTTGAATACTTTTCAAACGAGATCGACCGTCGTGGCAGCTCAATGTGAAAGACAACGTCGAAAAAGTTGATGGTGAGCATAAAAAAAAAAAAGAAAATGAAATAAAAGGAACAGAAAAAATAGTGACTCGCTGTTGAAAATTTGCATTATTTGTATAAAAGACAAGTTCCCAGCATACAATAAAATATTCATTTTCGAGAAACTAAATTCCTCTTGGTTTGAAGTTATTCAGTCAATTTGAACTTTCTGATTATGTTAATAAATGAAAAATGTATGAACGTTTGCTGCTATACATTCTTTAATGGACGATGCACTTAAATGAACTGAAGTTTGCCCCTAACAGAAAACAAATCTACTTTGTACTTTTATATTGCTCGTAAAATGTAATTATTTTCACTCACTTTGCTGGCAGGGATCTTTACTATTAAGAAACTTATGGAGGGTGAAAATGTTCTCATTTTCATTATTCTTGAATTTTTGATCCCGCGCGCCCGTCTGACATACAGTTGCGTTTAAAAAAGCGAATTATCAAATTAATTCACTCGTTAATTAATCTTTGACGTACAATTTGTGCAGTGCTCGAGAATTCTCAACTTCTTTTCACAAGAGAAATCAATAACGCGCGTAATTGAAAGTTTAAATACTGCATTGAATTATTATCCTTGAGTGTAATATTTTTTATAATTTATATTTATTGGAAATAAAGACACAGAGAAAGAAAATGAAAATAAAAACACGAAAAATTAGTCACTCGCAGCAAAAGTTGCTCTTCCGAATTTGAAGTTTTATTCACAAAGAGAGAGTAATTACAATGTGAAGTATAAACATGTTACACGCGAAATTTAATACTTGGAAGCACAATTAAAAAGTTTAGTTATAAATTTATAAAATAGTCCTCATATAATAAAATGCATTTACTAAAAAAAATTTATATTGCTGTAGATTTACTTGCGTTTGAAGACTTGGACACTCACGTTCCACACACAAAAGAACCTTAAGTCTTGGGCAAACTTAAAGAAAATGGAATTCTAAATCGACGAATAAAATGATTCATGAAATATATGCCTGAGAAAATTATTCTAATAAACAAGTAAAACATTAATTTATCAGTGAACTAATGAATTTATATGATGACATGACTCTGTCCAAAACATGAAATTTCCGGTCCTGAATGTATCCAGACCGTGGTGCATTAATATTAAATACAAAGTTATGTATTTCAAATTTGAAAAGTTAGTCATTTTCAAAAAGTTATTAAATTGAGTATGTATCGTGTAGAAAACTAGTAAGGTTTGCGAAATTATAATTTTCCACAACTTAGTAATTGAGTATGAAAAAGAGTACTGATAAGTTTGAATAAAAACAGCTGAACAGTGCAATTTAAAACGACAAATTTCAATAAAATAGTTGTATGGTATCAGACCAAAAGAAAAAGTTTGTTTTCTCTACAAAACGTATTTTTAATTGCGCTGCTTTGCGGGTTTCTTTGATAATTGTTTACGTATACTAAAATCAAGTAGACATTTTTACAATTACATTTTCTCCATAAAACAATTAATTCTATTTACGCTCTCTAAAATCACGATTCCTACAGTTTGTTTTATATAATGATAATGAATGTGAGTAACTGTGTACAAAAGATTTGTTGCCGCGTAAAACTGATTTACGTTGTAAGGAAGTAAAGAAACAGTTTAACGTTAAGGTACTCATCAATGGTGCAACTCGATGGTCCCGGGCAATGGAAGGGTTCATTTTGGTCGACTTTTCGCATGCACTATTGAAGGTTACATTTGTGTGCGGGGTCTGCACTGTCTATTCTTATTGTTTCTTGAGACCCCTCGAGAAAACAGAGATACTTTCGCCATTTCTTTCTCGGTGACTATCTTATGCCGCAGAAGTTACTGTATAGTGAACGAACATGGCCTGTCTGTTCCAATTCTCTTCTCCTCGCGTTTGCTTGTAAACTATCACGTACATGAGGACGTTCGCGTGCGCCGTCACGTATTTCTTCTTGTTGAATCCGAGCAAAGTAGCGAGAGATTGGTGAAAATCCAAACGTTGAATCGAGTGTACCCCAGAGCACCGAGATTACGTGTTCTATTTCGTCCTGTACTTCCTTTTTCGTTTCCCCTTTTTTATAGTTGCGCTTTTTTTCTTTGCTATATTTTATCTATCATTCGACTTTTCAAAGTGATATACTTGGCTTGACTAAATCATTTTTATACTGCATTACTAGTCAACCAAATTACACGTGTCCGATATTCGAATGCATTGCGCACAACACGTTGTTGAATTGTCACAGTACATGTAACATACCGCATGTTGACATGAAGCATAAATTAAATCAATTGATTATCAACTGCAATAGTTGAGAAAGATATTTTTTAATTGTTTTGTATTGTGAAATATCATTAATGTTTAATATTAAGATTATATATTATTATTATTATTATTATTATTATTATTATTATTATTATTATTATAATTATTTTAAGTGTTATTTTCTATCTTATTTATAACTTTTACAATAGTTTTCTTCCGTATAAACACATTTCAGTTTGAATAAGCATTCAATATAAGCGCTTAAAAAAATATCTTGAACAATTTCCTCAAGACATGTTGTTAGCAATGCAAAAGATAGCATAAAACAATGCCAACGTATGTTTGTCAGTTTTTGAAATTAGAATTTGGTTTTTGGTTATTTTATCGGTAAAAAAAATTAAATAATGAAATCACGTTTTTCCTAAATCGAATGTCACATTTTTTTCATAACTCTCGTTTGTTTGTAACGAAAATAAAAACTAGATTACTTTTAAAGCAAAACAGTTTTCATATTTTTCTGGTCGTTTTGCGGATAAAAATAAAGGAATAAATACTGTAATCAATTTTAACACTTTTTTAGATTCATCATTTCATATTTATTTTTTGCCTCATTTTTAAAATTCCCTTTTGACATTTTACATATCAAACTATACGTCATGATTACAAGCTTTACGCTCAAACAAAAATGAATTTTGTAAAACAAGGCAAAAAGGCGTGTAAAAATATGTATCATCAGCAAATCTCTCAACTGCAATTCTTCTGAATCGAAAAATATCAATAATTAATTCTTAAAGGTGGATTCAAGAAATAAATAACCTGTATATGTACACATCCTCCTGTCTACTTTCGACTCAACTTTTAATTAGCACATTTTTACAGTAACCGTATCCCTTTTAACTACGACCGTACAAGTCGAAAATCGCGCGTCAAAGAAAATACAACTTTTCTCCTTTTTCTCCGTCTCTCGCGAACCGTGACCGGTCGCTGACTAGTCATTCGCTCTCAGAGAATAATCAGTCGCCGCGGAAATTGCTTTCCAGCACGCTAACCCTGCGTACATCAATTAGCACTCAACAAAAGGATAAAGGCGTGGCGGCACTGGTTCAAAAATATAGTTATATATACATATATGTATATATAAATATACATGCATGCATACATACATGTATATGTATATGTATATTTGCGTAAATTGTTGTGCCCGCGTTAACTCATAATCACTCGCAATGCGCGCGCGTGAACAAAGATGACCGGCGCATATTTTCGCGGTGCAACAAAGACGTGGACAAAGGCGCGTGACACCGGGGGAATTGAAACCCACGCCATAAACTCCTGACGTACACTGCGGCTGTTGTTATGAAATAACTATTTTACGCGGGGACAAAAAAATGCAGAACTTAAGCAACGGATTAATTTCTTAATTAATGACATCATTTGGGAAACTCGTTATCGCTTGTCGCGCTGCTACTTCACTGCGAAAAATCGCTTAGCTACGGTGAAGTGTCAACGATTTATTACGAGACTAGAGTTTTTATTGCTGGAGTTACGCTTGTCTAAAGAAAGTAATTCTCCTTTTTGTATAAAAGTTTACTATAGGAAAAATCTGTTATGAAATATTAATAATACATCGAGGTATAATTACAAAAATACAGTTAAATAAATTATATCTTTAAGTTGCGTATATTCTTCTGTAAAGGCATTATCTTTTTGACTTACCTGTGAATAGGTTCAATAAAATTTGCTTAAGAATGTTATGTTTTTGCATAATAAAAATTCAATGTTATAAAATTAAAGGTTATCGATTGGTACTATATCAATTACAATATAAAGCTGAAGATCTAAATAAAGTAATTATAGGAATGATTGATATATCTTTAAAAACTGTTAAATTATTTACAATCAAAATAAAACTTTAATTTTAGATACTCTGTCCTCAATTTTCTAATTATTATTTGTATAAATTTGTCATAGTAAAATGATAGTATAGCCAAACATCTCAAAGTCATAGTTTCGTCAAAGTTTTCTCAAAATTCTGAGAGTATGAAGCAATGAAATGAATATGTGAAATTAAGAAACATTGTATAATGCTCTTTGTAAACTTTGCAATTCCTTTCTCGCAATGTTCACCACGGCAACAATTCCAACAAACGCCTATCCTCACGTCCCAGTCAAAATGACTATAATATTTAAAGTCTCAAATACTCGAGGAGTTTGGCAAAATCCGTTCGAGGAGTTATGTCGGAAGTCACTCACGAGCAAATTTACGATGTCTTGTTAATAAGTCCCCTCGACCGAAACGTTGGAGTGTTCGATAAAACTCGTAAGTAGTATCAGATCAATTATTAAAGTTTCGCCGTCAAGATTCCCGTCTAAGCTTCATTATTCCTTCACAAGCTCGTCGTAAAAATATTCAAACGGCAATTTACATTTTAATGAAAAATCTTAAATATTACCAGTGCAACGAACTACCGCGGGCCCGAGAGAAGCAATAAATGTTGCGGTAATTAGTTCGTAACGCAGTTACGCGGTAATCCGTTAACCAATTGTTTATCACTGCGCCATCTACATTGCGACGCTCGAAAGCGCGACTTGGGCTGATTATTCGAATGCATTTCGAGCGATTGAGAGGGAAAAATCAATGCGCCGCGAATCCCGCGACCGGTTTCAATGACGACGTAATTTAACGGCGGCCCCCGAAACCCGGGGAAAATTTAATTCCGCCTTAATTACCGAGTCTCGTGTAAAGCCGGGCCGTTAAACTTGGCACAACGCGGGCTATTATGCTGATTATTATCATGCGTATTAATCATCCCGCTTGGAAGACATTCGCGGGCAAAGTATATTTTCTGCAAATGACGGCCAACGCTTCTTTACGTATCGCTAATGATTGCGGATTATTAATGAGTGCCGAACGTCGCGGCGTTAATAAGCGCGTGGTTTTCGGGAATCCGTTCGGCCGGGCTGTCGCGGAGGAATGCCGGATTTGTGATTCTTCGACGCGATTTTATTAATTAACGGCCCTACGGGCTTACCCGCGTGTAACGTATCGTCGAGCTGCCGCGGTACCGAGTACGTAATTCGGAAACTATTAAATTATTATCTTTCGGCTTGATAACGTGCTCCAGTGGCCGTCGAAGCTGACTCGAGTTCGCGGGGGCTTCAGTTTCATCGAAAGCTCATGTTTTATTGCCACACCGAAGCAGTTTCCCAAGTTTTGTATCTGCTGTTCGCGAAGAGAGTTGCCTTTTCTGTTTGGCGTCGAAAATTGTTTGCGTGCACAAGACGAATGCAATTTTCGGTTAAATAATATAATTGTGCTTCAATGATTTTTTATAACGTTTAAATTGGTATCCGCTGTATCTAAAATTACTTCGAAGATTTTCATTACATTATTTGCGCATTGGAAAAGACTGTCTTTGGAAATAAAAGTTCATCGTCGTCTGTCTATATTTGTTAAAACAGTGGTGATTCGTCGTTAAAATCAACGTCAATACATTGTGTTTTTAACAACGATTTTTCCGAGTATTATAGAATATAGACTGTAAAAAGTTACAACCCGAGGGCAAAAAATCCATTGAAATGAAATGATTTTTAATCGACCTCGATGTAGTTTATTACGGTAGATCGATAATTTTTATTTTTCCTTCTCTTATCTTTATTATTAAATTGCTAGAAAGTAGAGGAAAAAAACTATTTTTGTTTGTTTTATGTGTACACATAAAAGACAATCCATCAAAAATAAACATCAATGATTACAGATGTTACAATTAATGTCTATTTATGTTCAATTATCTGAACATTAATTGGATACGCAAGGGATATTATGAAATTCTTTACGCGAATTCGACTTTATGTTAAAGTAATTGAAAATCCATTTTGCAAGTAACTCTATGTATTTTATATTTTCATTAAATTAACTAAAATTTGAATGTTAAAAATAAGTCGAATATTTGGGAGCTAGTAGGAACATTTTACGTGCTTCAAAACAACTTTCTAATGGGCGTTGTCGAATTCACCGCAGTTAACTAACATTTAAATAGATGGTAGAATAAATACCTTCTTAATTCCTAACACCCCATTATTTTTAGAGAAATAAACATGTAATATAACGGTATTGCAAAATTCTGCACATCTGTCGTTTCAGTTGATAACAAAATGAGCATTAATTTACCTAGGACTGATCGCGCATTTAATGAATTTGTGTTTATCAACAAACGCGACGTTTGGTTATCTTTGTTCGAACCAATGCGTGACCATTCTCTAGTTAATTATAATTATTATAAATAAACAATATGTAAACACTTACCAATCGGTGAACTGGAACTGGCAAGCTGACGTCCCACTTGGTTGGTGTAACAGCTTTCACACTGACCAGAACAATACGAAATAAAAAAAGCACTCCCGAACTGAAAACAATTAAAATAATTATGTATAAGTTTTGTATTAATTGAATAATAATAGATAAATGTATAAAGTATAAATTTCGATTTTAGCCGATTTTTAAATAAATTATAGAATTGGTTCTTTAATATTTATAATAAATGGTTTATTTATTGTATCGACAAAAGTTACTTTTCAATAAAATAAGATTTTAAAAATCATTTCAAGACTAATAATACATTTTTAGCCCTAAAAATCGTACGTGTTTACTCATTCATTACAATATTAATTTAAAAAAAAATAATAATCCCCGTAACTGAAAACACGATTTATTATGTGTATTATTAATTTAAATAAAGTTAACATCAATAAACGCTGTAACACTTACAATTCATGGAACCCAAAATGAAAATTATTACGAAAAAAAAAAAAAAAAAAAACGAACATGACGACACGGCTGATAACATAATACTAAACCCTGACCTTCATTATTTTCGCTTTGTATACCTGTATGAAACTTTCACTTCAAGTGAAACCATTAAAATTATGAAATAGTGTAAACAAGACTGGTAACAAGAAATAAGCATGTTGATTAAAGCGAGTTTTTAGTGAAATAATATTTTAAAAATTGTTTGAAGAAAATAAATTTTTAACTCATGAAATAAAGAGAGATATGAATACACATATATATTTTATTTTACATGTGCGTTCTCACAGTAACTTCTTTATGTACATATATTTTTATTTGTACATAAACCTATCAAATTTTTATTTAAAATCAAATAGAAATTTATTAGATTTAAATAATTTGTTCAAATCAATAAATTGTAACTAATAAAACTAATTTTTTTTATTATTTATGACTGTACATTGAATGTGTTTATAATTGAATAGCATTTTCCCTTATCATGCCTTCAGTTTTATACTGCATTATTAAAAATTTGATCTCTACAAAGATCAACTTAATTAATTTTTATATTATATCATCTATTATTACGAAAAATATACAAATTTATTAAATTCCTAGCGCTTTTTCAAGTAAAAAAAAAAAGAAAAAAAAACAAAAAAAAGTGTACAAAATTTGATAAAGTAAAAATCAGTATTAAGAAGTAGAAAAAGATACAAGAAGGCAGACAAACATGCAGGTGTATCAAACATACAACACTATTATTTCTGTCACAAGACTGCCTTGCAATAAAACACATTTTTCTCTGACATATAAATCATGATCAAGCAGTGTTACAAATAATGCTTGTATATAAGATGAGAAAGCTAGTAGACTAATATAAGACTGTGAGGATTTAACTTTTCTAGTTCTTCCTTATTTTCCTATATGCCCAAGCACTGTCGAGCATATAGAAAAACGAGCACGAGAAACGATTTATTCCATTGAAAGACAACAAACGTAAACTTGTCGGTTTCCGTCTTTCGATTATATACGTATCTTAATAATATACATAATAATATATGCCTATTGCATTTTTTTACTGAAAATTTAATTGTAAAGTAAAATAAATTTACTAGTAAATTGAGATATTTAATATTTCAAATTTTCTACTACACGAAAAGAGTCAAAATGTGCATGAAATGTAAAATTGTTTAATCATCGCCATCGAAATATGTTTCATTTTAAACAAATGAAAGTTCGGTTGATGCGATGAATCTTTGAACTTGGAAATAACTCTCACGATTTAAATTATTCGTACACAAATAACGTGCAAAGTTAGCACCGCATATATAACGAAATTACAGTCGTAATATAGTAAACTATTTTCACTGCAGAAACATCGCGTAATAAAAAACAATGCCACGCGGCATTAAAGGATTAAAACCAATCCATTAAAATTCAAACGACCTCGGAGCAAAGTTGTAATAAGTGTATTACAAAAATTGCACGAGACGATACAAGGCGCAGCGCGGGCGTAACGGCAAAGTCAAAACGCTTTTAATGATTAACAAACTAAAGACAAACTTCTCGTACTATAAATATATACGAGCGAGTTCAACTCGGCGGTACTTTTTACTGAACAAGTTTCGGTCTAATTGGACGACTCGTCGGAAATGTCCTAATAACAAATCCGGCAAATATTGTCCTTAAAAATCAGCGAGTCATTTAGTCGCCGGCGCAGCTGTTCGAATTCACTGGATGAACCGACGGAGTCGTCATCAAACCGGCGCGAAGAACATGTAAAACCGTCGATAATTCATCGGCTTTATCCGCAACGACGTATAAAAAATGTCCGCTATGATAATTCAAAAGGGTTTATCATAAATGAATAATCGCGGTTCACGCGCAGGACGGGGCGCATTCATAACAAGTCATTGTCACCGGCGGAGTTACTTATGGAACGTTTTGTCTCGCGATTTCGTCGGCATCGATTATATCATTGCGGCAAATAATGGCGGCCGCTTCTTCTTTTCTGACGGCGACATTAGCGGGCGTGCATAAATTTCAAATTGCGCGGAAGAGATAAAGGTGACCGTGCGCTCGGCCTTCTGAAAGCCACTTTAAACGGTTGACGTCGGCTCGTCTCATCAGTCTTCGTTATTACGAGCGTTCGATTTTCAAACTCCCTCGCGTCGTATATCATCGTTTTTGGAACAATTTCAGCGGTCCGCGGGTCTATAATGAAAATTATCGCTTCGTTCTTTTCCTGCGACTTCTGCACCATTATACCACCTGACCTCGGACACAAAAATGCAAGCTTGTTTTTGTCCTCCGCATTGAAAGATGCATTTAATACATTTTAAATGATGCTTGGTTAAATTCCCACTCACAGAATTGAGCAATAAACATGAGAAATGTGGTAGTGCGTTTAAGATCGTAATAAATTTACTATGATCGAAGTTGATTTTATATCCTACGAACTTTTATTATGATTGATGTTCGTTTTACTACGTAACTATAGATGTTACTATGCTGGGGGAAGTAGATTACAAAAACTGATTGTTTAATAATCAGCTATCTACAATTATATCTAGTCTGCGTTTAGTTTAGTATAAAATCATTTACTCCTGAAGAAATGCTTCTTGTTTTAAAAGTGAATGAAAATTAATATTCCATTTTGCGAAATTTTTTATGTATAAAACATCGCAAATGTTTCAAATTTAGATGAAATAAAAAACTTTTGACGAATTACATTTTTTATGACTTTTTCTTGCTAGGAACTGAATTAATTTATCCTTATTAAAAACAGTATGCAATTTATTTATTTATTTTTTAAATAAAAAAGTCAAATATATATAGAATTCATGTAAAATTCGTTCTTGAACTCACCGAAATTGAAACTGAAGCAAAATCATCGTTAATTCAATATTAATTTAATTAAAAATCTAATTTACTTTTAGTGAGATTGTCTGGTGTTTACTGTTAAATATGTAACATAATTCTATTAACTAGATAATTTTACCAGGATGTGCTCATTAAATTTGATTACAACTAGTAAAACTTGGTATTATCAATCATTTTGCAATTTATAGTCAGTTTAACTTTGCTTTAGCAGCCTTCAACTTTTTTTAATTCTAAATGTTTTCATGAAAGGACGCGTCAACTTCATGCTTTATAAAAATTAACTTTATCCAACGATTGGTCACGATAACAATAATTAATGTGATGCAACATTAAACTCATTGCAAAAAGCTGTTAGTTAATTAATTTGAAGGTGTAGTTGAACAATTCTTCTTCCTCTGTCAACCTGTAATTATCTTTATAATGTGAATAATATCCTATTGCACTTACCCTCATTTTATTGATGCAAATTCTTGTGAAACTGCTTAGAAATAAACGGGGGTGGAAGTTTTTTGTACCTTTTATATTTCAACTTTCTTTTTGCATGATTTTAACGTCTGCATCAAGTACAAGGTAATATGAACAAATCATGAATATTAATGCAAAATTATTCGTGCATCTATTATAGTCATGGCTGACAAGTAATGGCATTAAACAGATAATTGTAATTATGCATGTGCGAAACATTTTTAAATTTCAAAGTTCAAAATACATTCATAAAATATGAAATGAGAGTCGTTGTGAAATGATGCTTTCAATATTTGGCAATGTAAATGCTTAATGTAAAATTGTTTGAAACGTAATGCATTTAAATGCAGTATGTTACAAAAATGTCAAATATTTTTTAAAAAATGTATTACTAAATATGAAATAAGTATTAATAAAAATTTTAATAAAAAAAGGTATGATTTCATTTTTCGTCTGTTTTTGTTAGTAATAAAAATCTTGTGATACATTGAGTTTCTAAAAACTTAAAAGTAAAATATTTATTAATCTAACAGATTTAAAATATATATGACAAAAACGATTGTTTTTGTTAAATTTGAGCAAAAAATAACATTTGTCTCCCTACAGAGAGGTTTTCAGCTCCTTACCGGGAAATCGGAAACACAAATTTTCAACCGAGTGCAAAGTTTGCCGATCGAATCAAAGGCAATGATTGCGATGCATTTGGCATGATACGATTCTCAAATACTTACGAAATATGTTTTTTATTTTTATTAATCAAAAACATAGTAAAAACGGAAAACGAATTAAATTAATTTGTAAAAATTAATGAATAAAATTAATGAATAAATGTTTATAAAGAATTCAATTTTATAATATACTTCAAAATTTGAAATTTTATTATCTAAATATATGTACACACAGAAAAATAATTTAATTAAATATGGATTTTTTTTATCAAAGTAGGAAAGAGAGTTTCAGGTGTATGAATCGCTGGACAACATACATTATTTATAGAACAATCCCCATAAAATAGTGATAAACAGTGATAAAAAGAAATTTCATTTATATAATTCATTTAGAATATAATTTACAATTATACATTATTTATTAAATGCTATTGAAAACAAATAAGAATATTTATAGAGCGATTAGATGTTTAGAGTTGCCTTACGTTCGAAAACTTGTGAAAATATCGTCAAACTGGATCTATGATTAGACAATATTTTTACAAATGCAATTTTTAAACGTATGGCAAGTATTGACATCTAGGTAGTCAATTAAAAGAAATAACAAAGCTTTACATCAACTTTTGAATTGAACACTGAAGTGGTTTTCTTAAATATAAACTAAAGACAATAAAAATTGTTCATTGCCTTAAAATTAAGGTGATTCCACAGTCCTTTTTTATATATTGGAAATGAGTGCATTTGCTGTGTAAATTGTGGTTGTTATTATCACATTGTTCTAAATGTCAATTAAATCGTTGAAAATAAGAGATTATCTACTGATATAATTTGTTTTTTGAATAAAGTTTTCAATTTCGTTCAGTAAATGCAGCCATGTTAGTAAAAAACTGAGCCTGAGTAATCACCAAAAAATATATAGTAATAATGTAATTAAATGGTATCAAAAACTTGATTAATCATAAAATATCAAAAACTTTGATTTGTTGGTTACGAATTGTATAAAATTAATCAATGAAGTCTATCCGTTTATGACTGAATTTAAACTTCATAGATTGTATTTTTATCAAACTTTCTATCACTTCTTACAGGGTTTAACGGATTCCAAATTATATTCTAGTGCAAAGTACGTGCACATAATATACTTGAACGTTACTATATCTGACAAGTTTGGGACCGGAAAGCTTTGCATATCAGACACAAATATGGCGCTATACGAAATAGTCAAAGTTTTATCTGATCTGTTAATGTTGAACGGTAAATAATATCTCCTTTCCACCATTATTGTTTAATATCATTGTTTAAAAAAATTTTACCCCAGATTTTTTAGCAAATTTTGTTATTTCATAAAAAAGGACGGAATTTTACTGATATTTAATAAAGCGAAAAATTGTTATTCAAATCATTTAAACAGTACATTCATATTTATAAATATAATTCAATAAGTGAAAATATTCATAAATTTCATATCATTTTAATCAAGAAACAATTTCAGTGTTTCGTCTATCAATCAAAGTTTCTTCCTCAAATTGTATTACGTTTTCGGAGTAGAAGCAATATTGTCAGTTATGGCAATTTTAATCTTGTTAAACATTGTAAAGTATCTGATATAGCTAAATGTCGGATATGGTAAGGTTCTAATGTAACAAATAATGATCACATCATGAATTAACAGTATAAATTTTATCAAACGTTTTTTATCGCCGGTGTGATCACATCCGATCTAACGAACTACATTCAAAAATCGTTAAAACAATGCGTATCTACAAACATCATAAAAAAGCCGTCATCACATTGAAAAAATGTTAATGCGTCAGACGCATTTGCTATGAAACGTTTTACGCGGTGAATTCGTCTAACGTATTAATATTTTTTGTGCATCTCATAACGCCATATAATTTCTCAATTACTTCAATATAACAAACTTTGTCAATCAAATTATTTACCACCGAGTGATTTGTCAAGCAAATTTTAGAACAACTTTATAGACATCGGACTAAACACGTCCAGCATGAATTTTGTTTAGCCTTTTTGAATGTCACATGTTGCGTAACACTGATCCAAAAAGTAATAAAAATTAGAACTTTGACTCATAAAATTGTTCAACAATGCAAGATAACAATTTCAGAAACGATTAAGGTCGTTCCCCTATGAGGTCTTTTATTATATGGAATTACATTTTTTTTTAATTAAACGATATTAAATTAATTATATTATTAAATTTTATAAAACAAAATTGATGTTATGGAATCTATTACATCTAGAATATATATCTATATCATCTATAATATAGATGATTCAAAAAAGATATTTAATTGCAAACGTTCCACTTGTACACTGTTAAAAATCTGGACTTAAAAGAGAATTTTCTATGAATTCCAAATATTTTTAACAGTATATCCATAAGATGAACAAAATAAAAACGTATAAATTCATTACAAATGTCTGTCATTGAATAATTAAACACAACAAATATTTGATTCATTAAAACGAATAATAAAAGTTGAATGAAAGTGTTTAAAACATATGTTATGACAAATTTTTTTAATACAGTAAATAAGTATCTGTATTAGACTCATTAGATAATAACAAAATATTATTTCAACTTTAAACAATGTACAATATATAATAAAGACTTACTGATAATTCAATAATCAATTCGACTACTGAATGCGGGGTAACCACCTTAATTTCCTCACACACCGACTATATTAATGTCGAATTGATTCAATTCAACTTTCGAGCTATAAACAGTAAACCATTAACATTAAAATCCTTACGAACGTAAAGTACAGCATCCGAAGTGACAAAAGTCGCGAATCGTAAAGTTACACTTGACAAATCCCGAGTTTTTCAGCTGACAAAAGAGCCACTAGATCCTTGAAACAGACCACACTGACATAAGAGCTCTTTCACCTTAAAGTCTTTAAAAAATTAGGGCGAACCGTTGGTATTTGTACGAAATTCTGATCCGGTAAAAAACAAGAGTCTAAGAAGCAAGAGGTAGATCGCATAGACGTAACCACATTCCATATGAAATTATACACATAGATATAAAGTTTCAATATCAACTGATAATTAAGTAAATGTTTCATAAAATTTTCCAGTATCAATCTTTACGCAAGTACGAAACAAGTATTATTACTAATATTATCAATAATATTTTTAATTTACATTTGACTTTTATTACAGTATAAATTACCAAAAGAAAAAAAAACTTTCCTAAATTGTGGCGACATCTACTCATCCGACCCCTTTGCGTTGAGACCCTTGCTTACGAAAAATCCAGTTTCTCAAAAAGGTATCGAAGATCCCGTGTCTGCAGCACGTTGGTTCATAAAAACGAAGGACCGCGAACGACCGCGAGTTACGGGGCCGCGTTTGCTGGGCCATGTGCGGTACAAAACATCACGGTGGCACTCGTTGACGAGACAACAGGGCATCGCGGGAGGTCTCTCGGGCAAGTGCGAATGCTTGGAGCATGAACAAAATCGGCAGACAAACTTGGCCTTGGGCGGCGCGTCGCCTCGGAATTGTTCAGGCGGGTTGAGAATAGGCACCCCGTTGAGCACAGCCATCAGCTCGGCGACGTTGGCCAGTAGGGGTTCGTCCCGCGAACCGACTCCCGTGGATCAGGACACGGCGGGCTCCGCATTAGTTGAACTAAACGTATCTTCATCGAGTGAGCTTTGGGTAGCCACACTTACCCGGAGGTCATCCTGACCAGTTTTAGTCCCTCGGGGGTGCCGCCGCTTGTAGGGCTCCCAGTCCCCCAGCTCCCGTTGTCAGTGAGTCGCGATCACGTCAGGCGCACTTTTTGTGCTATCTATACTAAACGGCCGTTTCTGGTCCATCTCGATGACCGCTTCTGCCCGGTATCGCGGGTCCGAGTTCTGGCTTGCACTATTAGAAGCATTTTCTGACTCATAGAGCGACGAATAGCGTTCGCCTGAGCCGACAGTGCCGGTTCGCTTAACGTGCTTGCACGACGTTGTGGATGATGATGAAAGACTCGGCTTGGCCGGCTTTGGACTTTGGAATCGCTGGTACGTCGAGTGATAATCCACCGGTTCCGGGTACTGTGCGTCCGCGTGAACGGAAACTACTGCTGGATACGGAAGATACTCGTGACCGGTTTGCCAACCACTGGGCGCAGGTACCAGGATCGAGCTGTGGCGTGGACAAGGCTCTCGATAAGGCTCTCGACTTCCTGGACTGCAACTTGTACACGGCGATGACGAAGAATTTAATTGTGAACGTTGAGTACCGCGTCTACCTAGGGTACCACCGTTTTTAAAGCCAAAAGTGGTAAAGGATGGCTCAGTTATAACCCGCGGTTCGAAAAGGCTCTCTCGTGTTTGACATGCATTGTCCCTCATTTCCGGTTCTTCAGCGGATACTTGAAGACGTTCTTGAGTTGCGTTGCTTACATTGTTACTTTGGTGGATGTCTTGTAGGTCCTTTGGATTCATTTCTAAGATTAGCTCACGCGTATATTCTTGGGCAATGATTGTTGTAGTTGGCGGAACGAGTTCCCGATGCGGCATAGCCTCGAGACTTGGAGAATCGCTGTGGCCATCCAACTCTGTCTTCGTCGTAGTAATCGGACAGGGCGTCGTCTTCCGGCCGAGCTCGTCCAATCGGTTCTCGCGGGATTGCTTGATGTGCTCCTAGAATAAAGGTAAGGAGGGGTTAGTGTTAACTGGGTCGAAATTGATTTCGGTCTTGTGACCGTAAGAAATATGATGAATGGTAGCTCATGTTATTGAGATATTATTAATTAAAGTCTTGGCTATAAATTAGTTGAGAATCGTGATGAACAATAAATTATTGATGATCATCTATGGATTTGACAATAATGATTTTGTAATATTTTGTATGTAGCAGTGAGTGTTTTTTTTTTCAATCATTTTTCATGGAAAAAAGATGCATCGTACTTTATTTTTTATCAATCGTAGATTTTATGTACGGACAAGAATTATTACGTTGAATTGAAAATATAAATTTTGTTGGAACAAAATTATCAGTTTTTTTTTTTTTTCAATTAAATCATTTTCTTTTGTTGAATCTATAAAGACAGTATTATTATCAATCAACTTCGTCAACGTAAACAAAATGTTTGCTGTTCTAATAAAATACTTTTTTCCGTTTGCACCGTTTGAATAATTTTGTCTTACACAATGTACGATGTAATATAACTTTTAAGCTGTTATTGTAATATACATGAAAAATATCTTACACTTCTTTCAAATAACTAACATCTCAAAGTGGATGAGTCATTTATTTTGTAATATGTCGCACCGAGTCTCAGTTTACTACATTATTTTTTTCCGTCTAGAGAGAATTGTCATTTTTGCATCACAGGTTTCCGGTTGTTTATTCTCAAGTGATAAACTGTTCTTTTTTGCAACGTGAATATGTTTCGTTATATATTTTCTATTTCTTGTTCCTTTGGTAATAAACGTTGGAAACTTCAAGCATATGAGAATATAAAGTGAATTTTCTTTTTCTGTTTCAACTTGAAGTTTGTAGAAACTACAGTGTTAGCCCGAAGCATCGCTTGCAAGACAAGGTTTGGAATAATTAGTGCGGTCATTATATAAAAAATTATATAATTGCATACATATATTTGCGTTCAATACATGTGTTCATGTGAACATCCTACAAGTTGATGTGTTGCTTGAGAAAACTTTTTAACAGAATAGAAAATTTCCACTATATTAACGAGTAAACTGATCCGTATTTCGCGAAAATATTCAGTTTATACTTTAATAATTGTGCAATGAAAACGCGTTGTAAGTAAAAAAAATAAGATTTATACGCAATAAAGTACGATTTTAGAATATTAATGATATTAATATTTTATTTTAACTTGGTATTTTTTATTTTTTTTATTTTATAGTAAACGTGTTAAAAAAATTTGCAATTAAATTTTGTCATCAATTTGAAAAATTAAGTTTATAATGTTTGTAATTTCAAATATTACATAAACATAATACATATAATGAATAAAAATTTTTGATTTTTTATTTTGACGAAAAAAAGAATCGTAAAAAACATATTGCAAAACTTTCATTAACATAGTATCATTTTTTATTTACGTTTTCATTATAATTTTAATTAATAATGTTCAATCACAACTCTCACTTTTATTTTTAATCGAGGTTAGTAAACTTTTTTCTTCGTTTTAATAAGTTATATATCGTAGTCATAAATATTATTAACAGTTTTTGTCAAAAATAAAAAATAAGGCATCGTCGTTTGAAAAATAATAAAAAGTAAATAAAATAAATACTTAACTGATTGTCAAAAACAAAGATAAAGCCGTCACGCATTCGATTACAGGCAAAGGTTCGATCCATTAGTTGAGTTGGCAGAATTAGACGTATTGATTCTTTGGGTCGAGTGATTTGAGAAACAGTGGTTCTTCGTATGTCTTCAGATTATATTACAACCATCAAAAAATTAATATTAAAAAAGAGGAAGTGCAAATTGTTCTACAATTCCGAAGTTCCAATTCAGAACAATTTTTTTCCTATAAATTCTTTCTCTTAATGTTTACACCTTCTCTTCTTTTTTCTTCTGTCTTCTTTAATTTACATACCATTGTATCTTCTTTTATTTACAATTGGTTAACGAACAACTTTTGTATATTCATGATTTACAGTATGTATGAAGATTGTGTTTGTTTTCAGTTTCGTCAAAAATCGAATAAAATGGTCAGTCCTACGTACTAATTAAAATTTTGGCTCGTCATTGAAAGGACCTCAATCTTTCATTGAAATGTCATTTTTTATTAACAAACTGTACCTTGTCCAAAAATTAAAAGTCAAGCAAAATTTTGCTTGTCTCGCATTGCTCCATTGTTTCTAATTATTCTTCATCTCTTTTGATTAGCAAATGGGTCACGAAACATATTAACTTCTGTCGTTTATAACTTGTCCAAATAATGGACAACATTTTCGTAACATCAAAAATCGCAGACAATTGTGAACAACATTAAACAATATTTGTGCTCCATAAATCGGGAAGGGCGCCGCGTTCAATACAATTGCGTCGCGGCCAACGTCAGGCAGAAACTATCCGCGGAAAAATGAACGGACAACAAATATTGCAAATACGGAAAAAAAGGGGGCGAAATAAAGTTGCCGGGGAAGTCATAAAAGTACGGGAATGAAAACTCCGACGCCTAGTAGACACGTCACATACGAGTCAAGGACTTTTGCAATTCTGCACATAACGGATAGCCGGCGCGTATGTTCGTTTGGCAATTGAAATTCTACAAGTACTCCGGGCAGCACATGCAACACGCGTCTGTCGGCAAGTCGTAAATAACAATTTCAATGAGCCCGAGAGAATTCAAAATCGTAAATGCTTGTGTTGCGCGAGCGACTTTTTTTGCGCCCCCCTCCCGTCCGTTTCTTGGCCTCTTGTTCGTCGCGGACAGTCTCTTTTGTCATATGACGCAGCCATCGAGTCCCGATTTCGCCAGCTCGCGTGTGGCCGTACTTCTTCTTAAATGATAGACTCTTTTCGCGCGTCTTAAAAGCTTTCGTTCGTTATAGAAATTCGAATGACCGTAGATAAACACTTTTAAAGTTCTTTCAGTTTAACGGCGCTCGTCGTAAGGAGGCGCGTCATGAGTTGATCATAAATTTCATCAACAGAGGGCGATATTGATTGGCGATAAAGGGACCCGCGAGGAAATGAAAATTAAAAGGGAGAGCGACGGGCGGAATTAGTCGTAGACAAATGAGAAAATGGCCGCGCGAATGATTTTACGATTTTGATATTAAAAACGGAGGAAGGACGCGATGCGTAAAAACGCGATTAGAAATTTAAAGGTATGAATGAGAAATTTCGAGGGTCTTGTGGTTCAGCGCGGTCAAAGGTTACGGGTGACAAAACTGCTGAACGTGCATCTATGTTGGAACACGAATGTTAACGTTGCGTGGCAGTGATATCACAGTCATTTAAACGGGGATAGAGCACGTGTGCGAGAAAGGGGTTTGATATGAAATTCCGTAGAACAAATAATAACAGTCGTGTTGAATGTTTAAAGTCAATTACATTTGAAGTGACTGTCAATGTTCACGTTATTTGTCGTGTCTTAGTAAGATTTTTTTTCCCTTTCATTTTTTATTTCAATTTTTTTTGGTTTTTATTAACATGAACATGTTTTCTTTATAAAAATGCTATTTTAGTTGCTGTACTGCAACAGTACCGTTTTAAAAAATATTAAAGGCAGTTCAAATCCATTTCAAAGACGTTTATTAAATATAGTAGAATAAGACACTTGAGTGAATTCAGGTTTGTCAATAATATTCTTTTCATCGTTAAAATTAAATTGACTCGGGTGTCATTTATTACTACATAGATGATATTAAATTCTTCCTTCACACAAAGGTGAGATAAAATATTAAGTATTTAAAATTCTTATAGTGAGGCAATAATAAAAGACATAATTTTCGATGATTTATAAATGAATCAAATTAATGTTGTTACTGCAAATGTACGTTTGCTCTCAGAGAAGGATAGTTAAAAATATGACGAGTCTACGCAGACAATTTTAATATTATTGATCAATTGTAATTATCTTAACAAGTTTCAATGTCAATTGCACTACACTGAGAGAAATAGGTAAATGAAACGACTGTTGGATAATTAAAATGAATATCTACTTAATGGAAATATTTAAATATTCATATGAACTATCTGACAATTATTTGAATATCTATTTCTTTTGGTATATAGTATATATACCGAATTAGTATATTATGTAATTAATGAGAAAAGTTGGTGATTTCATCTCGAAGAGAAAATCACTTAAAGTTGGCACTGATTTGATATTGCAAAAATACTATCAATATTGAATTAATATCGATTTTGCATCATTCCCTTAGAAATTCTGAGAGTGATATTAATAGGTTCAACTTTATATATGCAAAAGTTAGCCATAAGGAAGTCTACTGCAAACTATATAAAATAAAAATATTAGTAGTTTTAACTACTTTTTATAGCAGACAAAATAGTAGTAGTTTGAAACTGCTACATATCTTTTTTGAAACAGTTTGTGACTTCTTTTTGCAGTGATTATATGCCCTACAAACATAATAGTGTAACGTCATGCAAACATAAAAATAGGAGTGAGGCGCTGAAAAATGTGTCGGTGCGATGATATTCAGCCGGCAGTTTACTTTTCCCAGCACGTAACGTCAATTTTTCTAGTAAGCTTTAGTAAGTATATTTAATAAGCGTATTAGTAAGCAAAAATATTAGTAATCATATCATAAACAGATGTGAATTACTTAACTTTTTTTTATGGCAATAAACATAATACTGTTAAGAATTTTACACTGAGAAAAATCCTTTCTGTTAGAATTGTTCAGAAAATTCTCGAATTTCGTCAACTATTTTTGTAGTTGGAAACTAAAAGCCATAATCGTGTCAATTGAAACACTTATTTTTCACGATGGTCAAATAACAATTTGATTAATATCACTAAAATTCTCCTCAGTGCAACGATCATTAAAAGGGATGTAAAGCTTTAAAATTGTAAAAAGGGCATGATGTATGCTACTTTGGAAAACGTATTTAGTAGATGACCTCAGTGCAACCTAAATATTGGCTTTCAGAATAGTCCATTGAAGGTAAATAGGATGATCGCTGTGAGTCAGTCATGTGTTTAAATTTTCGTAGGCATTAGATAGAAAACTTTCGGGTCCGACGTAAAAGGCAAATACTGTACATGTTAATTGTCAAATAAACTGATTTGAAATGCTTACCTTTATTATCCGATGGTCCCGAACGAGCTTTTTGACACAATTAAATACGAAAGCGAAGCACAGTCCAAACATAATTACTGAAAAGACGACCAAGATAATGATGATGTGTTCAGAATCCAGCATTAAAGAGCCTTTTTTACTCTGAAACATACATACAAAAATTTCCTATTTATTTATTGTAATATTTGTAAAGGTTAACAAAATTTTCGAGTATTTCGCAGTATCATAAAATAATTCGTGTATTAAAGTGAATTTTTTAGTGTTTGATGTCGTACTTTAAAGTAACATAAAAAAAAAGAAAAAAGAAAAGTTAGCCATCATTACGAATTTTGTTTGTAGAAATAGTTAATCAGGTGCGAATGTAACGTGTCATTATTGATTTAGTTTAACGTACTAGGTTTGTATAAAATTGTCAAAGGAAAAATCTATTTACTTTGTCAACGCGCTCACAAGAAACTTCCATAAATGTTTTTTCCTTTTTGTGATTTCAGTTAAACATAATACGTCTAAATATAATTATAATTAACGAATTCATACTAATTTTGTAATAAATTTAAAAAAAATGGTACATGAAATTCATCTGCATCATTTATGTTACAATGTACAAAAAACTGCTAACATTTTGTTTTTCTAATGTGAAATTGTTTGTAATTCGAATATTTAATTATGTTTATTCTACATGTAGAGATTATCTGCAGTTTTTTACATGTTGGAATTTCAAAGCTCTTTTACAGGTTTATATTATATTATTGCATGTAATTTTCGCTCAGAAAATGCGGGAAAAAATTTTCTATGCAAAATTTCTTCTAAGTTCAAATTGCTGAGAACTTTTTGCACATATTGCAAACAGTCTTAGTACTTCGATTATATTTCAAAATATACTTTTTAATTTTATTCAGAAGAAAAGTAATACTTCTGCATTGATAATGATGTAACAATTTAGTTTGATTTTGCGTATTTTATTGTTGATTTTAAATCCTTGTGCTGTTTTCCTGTTTAATTTACCTATCTATATTATCGGGATACGATCTTTTAAGAAAATACTACATCCACGATAGTCTAGGATGAATTTAAAAGATTCTTGACTAAACATAATAGTACTCTTGTGTTCGGTCACGAGCAAATCTTGCTTTACAAGTATTCCATTTCCTACTCTATCACTGTCGAATAATAAAGCGATATACATGCATCGAAGTGAATCCAAAAGAATTCTTTTATGCTCGCAATGTATTTTATAAATTTCTTTTTCGA
The DNA here is from genome assembly GCA_022817685.1 of Aradophagus sp. ZL-2020. NCBI lineage: Eukaryota > Metazoa > Arthropoda > Insecta > Hymenoptera > Scelionidae > Aradophagus > Aradophagus sp. ZL-2020. Next base: position 10,192 of record JABFOV010000114.1, on the reverse strand, counting down.
CATTTTGCTACAATAAAAATCAATATTTTAATAATACGAGATACATGACTTTATAGTGGTCGCAAATCAGAAACGCCGTTTGTGTATCGCACCGACTTCTCACATAAAGCTGAGTGAATTGTTATACATCTGACAATAAATGGCACCACGAAAGCAAATACATTGAGTATATAATGAAGTGATTAAATTGATATTCTTTTACACAATTTCGTTAATTTATAATTAAAATCAATCCCGTTTATTGTTGCAAACATTGATCGATATAATAGAATTTGTCAAACAAAAGTAAATAATTCTATTCTGAAGTTAAAACAAAGTAATAGCTTTGACTCAGCTTGTAAATTTTGTGTAATTAAATAAACAATTCAACTGAACCAAATTAAAAGTTTATTTAATATTCTTTTAATCAATTTTTATCAATTTCAGAACAAGCAAAAACAGTCGATAAGCTGGATTTTATTCTTTTGAGTGAATTATTATTTGAAAGTGGGCAAATTACATTTTCCTTTTCGAAACATTTCATTTTTAATTGCTTGTCTCTCAGTTATAGTCAATAATTAAAATTCTTTTTAATCATTTTTCAAAGCAAACCAAATGTGTTCCGAAATTTCGACTGTAATAATTAATGTGGCAAACAGTCAGAGTACAATATTTGCTCAACATTTGCATATGCTAGTGAACGTGCGAACGTTGCTGCCTCGTCTATTTTTCGCGAACCACACGAGCGACGCGACAAACGGCGAACGATACGACTAGACGGATCCTTTTCGACGGTGATAGCGGCGACTGTCTGCGGTGGATGCGGCGAGAACGCCGTACATTCGAGCTTCAGCAGCGAAGATGGCTGCGGATTGAATCTCGCGGCACTTTGAATTCCAGCTCCGTCACCCCACCTTCTTCGATGCTAATCTCCAATCTCTTATACCCTTTCAATTCTATTTTCGTTCTATTAACTTTACAAATTGATCTGCGTCAGTAAAGAATGACGTCCCGGCAATTCGAGTCTAATTAAAAATAGTGCGAAGCATTGTCTAAGACCGTAATTACTCGTTAAGCCGACAAAGACGTTGGTCGATCAAGGAACACTTTGCTTTAGAAACTTTCATAGTTTCAATAATCTTTCGCAGACAAGTATTTAGTTAAATCGTTCCTACAAAGTTTGAATATACTCGTCATTAACGTAAGAAGGATGCAATTGTGACTATGTAAAGTTTAAGATGATTAATAATTCATCACTTATGGTAAAAGGTATTCGCAGAAAAAGAGAACTTGGGAGAAAGACCTTATAAACATGTCAGTGTAAATAGTTCTTGATAATTTATGGGAAAAATGTTTTCCTCAATTAAAAAAAAATATTAATTCCAATTCTTGAAATATTGCAATCGATCTCCTTCTAAGGTTACTTTCCCAAATTTAAGGCAAATTTTATTTATGCGTGTACCTGACCAATCACTAGTAAATGTTGAAATATTATTATTAAAGTTTGAATCGATGTAAGACATTCATAGATTATTACGTAAATAAATCTATCTATATAAATGTCTCATTGCTTTACGTTTTTTACATTATAACTATTAAAAAAAAATTGTCTATTAAGACATTTTGAAAACTGATAAAAGAACTTATGTTTGAATTGAACTTTGACAATTATGAATATTATAATAATCATTGATATATTACATTAAAAATCATTTCATTTTAATATAAAACTGCGGTGTTTTTAATTTTAATAGTCGTCATCGAAATTAGTCACCTATGTTTTGTTCTAAGATACAGATATCTTAATTTAAGACATCATTGTCTGCAACCTTTTTGCAGTGATATTGCAGAGAATTTAATGTATTTTCTTTTCAACAATAAATACCGTGAACATTAATAAATTAGAGTACCAACGTTGCAGCCCTAAGAAAGGCCGTTTCGGCAAGAAACTTATGCAGGAAGAAACAAATGTATATTACAAGGAAATTTCAGCGCATTTTCATTAACATTTAAATTTGAAATGTTAATTATATTTTAAAACAACATTACGCGTTTATTAAGTGAACAAACAATCGTACGTAATGCGGTCTTAACTTTAGTCCTCGAGGAATTGTTTTGGAAGTGTAATTCCACAAGACATTCTCATTATTATATTAGACTGAACCAATGCTGTTCAAAGAATGCGCATCAGTTAAAACAATCGTATTCCCATCTAACATGAATCAATATGCTCAGTTGGCTTAAGTTTCAACAACTTTGACCCCTGCATATTATACGCAGAGAAAAAAATACACAGATCTCATGATTTCCACATCGCTTTACATTTAATTTTTTTTATTTTTCAGACGAAGAAACGATCAAGAAATTATTTCCTTTACCTGCAGTGAATTGCTTTTAAATATTATTATACGAGAAAAATCAAACAATTTCAGTTGATTTATTGATATTGAACAGTGATTTTCACTGAGTAATAAAAACAGATCTTCATCTTTATAAATACATTATATCACAATAAGTAACTAAAGCCTATTTTGCACTGATAAAGCTATATCAAGTTTTTCTCGCAAATGTTTTCCATTCTCAATTTGGAAATGGGAGTTCTTTTTCCAAGTCATCAAAATATGCTTGTTCATTCTAATTTGAAAGACTTTGTAAATTTTATAGTTCGAATATATAAAAAAAAACCTGTTTTTCGAAACTCGTTTACTCAGATTCGGATAAAAAACTCAGCTACCATTTTTACCGGGTACGAATAGTATATAAATAATAATAAAAAAAATTTGTTACTCAGCAGATATTGGAACAGTTCTTTCGAAATTCCCAACGCTAGCGGCGTAATCTAAGTGGTTGCGCTCAGACGTGGCGGCCGGTAAAAAAAGCGTGTCCACTGCGCGACAAATCAACGAATTGCTAATAAAAACTTGAAAATTCGGTATTGAAATCGACGTGAAGCGAAGCGCCGAGGATGGCGATACCGAGGGCATTTCTCTTCGTTAGATTAATACCCCGTCGCGAGCATTGCGTCATTCGGTACCTTGTTCTGGTAGCTTGCCAAAAGCGTAGCATTGTGCATCCCGGAAGCGGAAACCCCGATCCACCCGACCGTGCTTGCATCTAAATTTCGCGAAACCCTTGTCGGATCGTTGGGAGCGCCGAACGACGCAAAGCTTACAGCGTTTAGTTGAAACTAATTGCGCTCAACAAGGCGATCGACTTCGGCGTTTCAACTTGTTACTTAACACTACGTTCGACGGTGTTTCGACCAGCCGAGCGTCGATTTATTTTGACTAGGCAACTCGTCGCACTGTTGGCTGCACGTTCGCTACGCTGTGACATGAATATAATAATTAAATGCGACGAGGCAGTTTGCTTTATAACAAGCAGTCTTCTAACTGAGGAATTCCGTTTCAGACTTTTCCATCAATGTGTTCATTTACACAGCTTTTTAAATAACGTTAGCGCACATAATTTCATGCTATCAATTGATCGAACATTACTTATGCATTTTTTGTTCATTTAATGTCGACTGAATTCATATTTATTCCATTACAAATTGAAAATCAAGAATCATTATTTAGTTCAGTAAATGTGTATATCCTCTCCAATAATCCTTTAATAAATTTACGATATTTGTTTAATTTAATTTCTGAATAATCTTAATTATTAAACTTGCATTGAGTAATGTAATATTATTTATTTTTATCGTTTGGTAAATGATGCTTTTATCGATACTCCATATTAAATCTGCGTTTTAAATATTGAATAATTAAAACAATTTTAATTTTAATACCATTAATACAAATAAAATTAAATAATAATTGAAATCTTTCTTTGTCATTTGAGCAAAATATATTTTTTATACGTTTTGAAGAAATAATTTGAAAAATTGATTGTAGCAGTTCTTACTGTGTACTTAATGGTCGATTTTAAGAACGACTAAAAGTTGCGAACTCTTAAAAATTTATGCTTTCACTGTTAGAAATCCGGAATGAAAACGGAGTCCGGGGAGTGAACAATACACTTCTGCAATGGTAATCACGATAAAAACAATTCAATCGTCATTTGCCTAAGTAACTATTAATTATTTCATGGAATAAAATGCCATTTACACTACTTAAATTTATAAATATTCAAACAAATTTACCCCCACTACACAAAAAAATAGTAAAATGATAGTGATAGAAAATGAGGAATGATATGACATTTTATGCGTTAGGTGTTCGGAATTTTTCAATAAGATACTATAATCGACACTGGAGAAGCTAAGTATTTGATCTATCCGTCGTATCGGATATCCTGTGCGTGATATATACATATATACATATCGGTATGTGTATCCCGATATTATATTCGTAAGCAGAATGCAAACGACGGAAATTTCGCGGAAGCGCATAGGAAATAGCGAAATACGGGAAATTCGCCAACGCGCGCATTGCGTTTTGGTTGTTTCAATAACACATTTACTCACCCCGCAGGTGTTCTCGTCTTCGTCGAAGCGGTAACGACAGTTGTCGCGTCCGTTACAGCGCAGCTCCGCCGCGATGCACGCGTCCTCGCAGTCGTACTCCCGTTCCGAACATTCTAGAAAAACAAAATTTCATTTTCACGTTAGCTTTGCCAAACAGATCTGATTTATTTTCATTGCTAATTAAAACAGCATCGTGACTGTATTTACACAAACACAGTGTTTTATATGGTTTCTGCACTTGCTGCGTTTGTCTGGGTGCAACTGATACTGCACGAGGAAAGATAGTATTGAAAAAATTGCGATCCTTTAAATTAAACGTATAAATGTTTATTACTCCCGTAGCAGGAATTTAATTAGAATAAAAAGCTCGAAGGGAACGAAGTGAATGAAAGGTGAAACGAAATTGCATGCATTTTGTTTGATAATTTCATTATTTAATTATGTCTTATGCAAATGATTTGAGTGAGCGTTTGGTACGGCGAAATTGGATCAAAATTGCATAATATGAATTGTGAATGAAATTATTCTTCAGTTTGTTAGAATACGGTAGCACTTTTTTCAGTGGATTTTTTTTTTTTTTTTTTTTGTAAGTTTTGACAGTATAAGTATTAGAAATTGTAAACGATTAATTGACTGATGGATACAGCGATGTCCAAGCGAAAGTGTGAACGAAACTTTCCCCGAAATGGTGTACTCTACTTGCCGTGTAAAAATTGAATATTGTCACAAACCACTTCGGCAACTGTCTGTTTTTATTTTCGAGTGAAAATCGACGTTTTTCAATCTATTGAAGAACAGTGTTACGTAATAGAGAATAAGTTACTATGAATGCAAGAAAACTATCAATTATTTCGATAAATTTAAGCACAATATAATTTATGAGTTATTGTAGAAAGAAACAATGATTTCAATTTTTATATACATTCAATTATTCGAATATCAATTTGAATTCGAACATGGATAAACCGATTATTATGTAAAGTAATATGACTTTGCTGAAAACATAAAACTATCAATGTGATCAATTTTTTAATACGATTAGAACAAAAACGGACACGCAAACCGGATGTACGTCTTTTTTTGTTTGTTTATTCTTTTTTTTTTTTTTTTTGTAATAGTTAGTTTTTATGTAAAAAATTGCATATATTAATTTTTAAATGAAAAATGTAAAATGTAAAATCAACGTATAAGAAAAAATTTATTTCTTATTTGCTAATTGAAAATGTAAAAAAATATAATTTCGAATTTCGATTTCTGGCACTGAAATTAATTCTGGAATCGTAATCATTAGCCCGGACCATGCATTTTCAAATTAAACCTCATTCAATTATAATGAAATATTACTAGCTTCTGCTGTTGATTTACACGTTCCCGTATCTCTCATTTTTGCCACGCATTTTCATGTAATATTTACGTTAACTTTTAGGATTGCTAATTATTGCATAGCTTTGTAAATTATTTGGCGATAATTTCTGTAAAACTTTTATATGAATCTATTTTCGTCCGTTTAATAAAACTCCTTTTACAATGATGACAATAAATAAATAAATTATCAAAAATGCACTGCTTATATCAAATTATTTTTATTCTCTAAAATTTTCTCAGACTAGTTTTTTTATTATAAATGCGGAAAGAAAACTGAATAACAATGTTGACGATACAAAAGGGTTGAAAAATTGCGTCATTGAATCAACTTCACAATTAGTGTGAAATACTCCTGAGAATAGAATCTAAAGTTTTGATAGCAAAGTAAAAGAGGACATGCAAAAACTAAATAAAGATGACATGTTTTGTTCTACAGTAATCTGCTCTTTCTTTATTTATTTGTCGCGTTTATATGTTGCTTATCCTTTTTTGATTTTCCATCAAAATATCAGATTATAGCGCCAAGATTTTTTTTTCTAAGAGTAAGCATCGTTCTGTTATCTTGATGATGTATTTATCATTTAATATTTGTCATAAACAAAAAGAATGTTAAAATGTTTCAATGTAAAAAATACGGACAATTTTACTTCTACTTATTATAATACGAAAAATGTAATTGGAATTGTCTGAAAGTTCTTGAAATCGGTTTCTTTTCTGCTTTATTTCGGCGGGTCGAATACAATCAAATACAATTGAACGAAACTGTCTGAGAAAATCGTGGGGAAAGCGGTTCGTAAAATCAAGGCTCATTGGCTTGATTGTTCCAAGTGTAACCGAAGAATGTTGAATTGAATGAGAGTCACGTTAGAATAACGTGAGTATTGTCGTCGCACATTAAAGACCAAATTATGCTGTAGATTTTATTCGTTTTGAGAAAGCGGGCAAATATTATCTACTATCGAATATTTGTGACCGTGTTTCATCAGCATGTTCCGATCATTTACGTGATGGTATATGGAAATTACGAGTCTACTCATTCGCTATGTACCCCGGGCCCCGGGTGTGTTGACATTAATTTAGAACTGGAATCCTTTATCGAACGATTATTCCCGCGTGGTTGCCACGCGCTTAAGCCGATTGTCGGAAACATTGCGGTAATTGCGCACGCTCGCGAAATCATTTAGTAGCGCGAATTGCCGATTATCGCGCGTCTAATACAAAAATCACTATATTCTGTCGGTTAATATCCCGCCATTTATGCAACGTACCGAATGTAAAGTCAATTCGTTCTTTTCGAAAATTCACAAAGCTGCGTATCTTATTTTTAATTAATACTATTAGTTGTATCATTTCAATTTCCCTATCGCTCCAAAATACAATTGCTTTTACGCAATATTATTTACGGAGAATCCGCTTTTCGTATCGAATTGAAAATTTTGAATATTACCGTATCCCGGGGATTTAATTTTGAACGTGTACCATTAGTCGGCATAGCAATTTCAATATCGTTAAAAATAACGAAGTATGCCATCATTTACGAATTTTCGTCGAGCGGGTCTCGTTATTTATTTTCTGTTCACAACGTAGCAACTTTTTATGGTTCTTATTTATTGGAAATGATGCTGAGAATAAACATTTTTGCAGAACCGCAATGGCATTTACATGGCTGTGAAAAATCTGTAACTTTTTTTTTTTACTAAACATTTCTCGTGCTCGTTACATCGTAACAAATGTTCGCACATTCACTGAGAAAAATTGAAATATGGGTGTAAATTGGTTGTTTTAATAGACCATGTCAGTTAGTAACGGTGATAGTTAATGGAAATTGTAGATTTAGCAGACGAATTATATTACTGCTGAATAATAACTAAAAATTCGATATCACCAGTTCTTGATTTTTAATTTCGTTGTTATTAACTAATGTATTATTCATTAAAAAATGTGTATTTAAAATTCCTTGACTGTTTTTGATATTTTAAAAGTATATTTTTATTTTCAATTATTTCCTTCCTAGTTCTCTTTAATTTGCAATGAAAATGAACTGGAGTTACAACCTCTTTAACTTTTTATGTTTAATTGACAATAATCCCTTATATAAGTGATTAATTTATCGCATGATTTAATGTACAGAAATTTACGAATTTTTTCTCAGTATTCAAGTCAACGAATAGTCAGTCTTCCACTGCTCGAAGGCTTCTTTTCGTTTTACAAATTATTATTAAGATACCTATTACTGTTTTTTGTTTAGATTTATTACCAATATGCTATCACAAAAGGTCTTACTACAAAATGTTCAGTAAATTACTGTAGACCTATAACATTTTAATGCAAGATGTGTGACTTAACTTAAGATTTATGATATCTAATAGTACTGGATTCACTTTAACTTCTTATGTCTCATTTCAAACGCTAAATGGCTTGATTAAGTCATTTACGTGTTAATTAAAAACTTAAACAGTTGTAATTAAAACCTCGGAATCGCACTTTTTTTTGCAGTGTTGTTTTTTGTGTGCAGCTGAATTGAATATGTTTAAAAAAATGTCGAGAATATGCGATACTTATTAATTTTGTTTTTTTGGAAACATAAGCCTAAGAAAGTTCTTGGCGTGGAGCTCGCGGCGATGTTTTCTTTATTATATCTTTTTCATATTTTTTTTTTTTTTTTTTTTTTCTTCTCTGTTTTTTTTTTTGTATATGTTTGTTTTTTTTAGATAATATTATGTCTATTTTATTTGTTTCTTTAGAACATATCGATTGGAGCGTGTGTTTTTTTTTCTTGCGCCGGGGCGGCGTGTGAGTGTCTCTCAGAGGAGAGTGTGGGGGGGGGCGGTGAGTACGTAAATAACGCTTATGAAAATAGTATTACAAATCGAAAATCAACGATTGTTGAAAATTAAAGAATAACACTGCCGCTTTCTCGTGCGCCTTTTTGTCATCGACATTCCAATCGTTCAATCACAAGGTTTTCGTTTAATCAAACATCTGTGTTCATTGATTAAATTAAGTAGTAAATAATCTATTGTTCGTACATTGATCAATTAAATACAGTTTGATTAACGCTCTCGAAATTCATCCATGTTAAATAATAAGAATTCATTACGTTTATAGACATTTCATTAATTTATTTTTTTTAGGTCGAGTTCCAATTAGACAAAATAAACAAAAACAAGACGAAATTATTTCAGCGTTCAATTCGTTACGATAAACATTCCAATATATATTGCAAATTACGTGGCAAGTCTTTCGAGCATAAATGTTTGCATTGAAAAAAAAGTAACAAAATAAATAATAATCACAAACAAAATCCGTTTGCTGGCAGTAATTATGAAAAAAAAGACGCATTTATTTTCCTTTTGACACATAAAATATAAAAATCACAACTCCTGCTTTTCCTCCAATTAAACCGAAACCCCGCGCATAAAAAAAAATAGGCGCAAAGCTTTTTTACCGCGGATTTCACCGGTGGGTGAAACCGAAACGCCACGAAGGCAGCGCGAGCGCGGCAATAAGTTGTCACGCCGTTAACCAAGTGTAAATCAAGTTTCTAATTCGTCATAATGGCCAGACAATGCCGCGGGGGCTGCGGGATGTTGACTTTCGCATTCAGCCAAGTCGAAACCAACGTTGCCAGGCAAAATGAGCCGTAACCCAACACCCGGCGCGTCGCAATTAATCCGCCGATCTGTCATTTTCTCACGCCGTCCATACCGCGCGCGCGTACAAAAACAATTGCACAATCGGCCAGATGCAGCGTCACGAAAAAGTCGCCGATTTCACGCCGAACGCTGAATCTTGACGACGACCTCGCTGGCATTTATAGACTATGGAAAAAAAAAATTGGAAAAGAAAAAAAAACATGTACAAGAATTCAATGAAAAAAAGAAGATGGAAAAAAGAAGCAAAATGCGAGAGGAAAGGAAATGAAAAATCGGAAAGGAAGCGACGGAAAAGAATCGGAACAATGACAAGTTGGTCGTCATTCGAACGTGATTACAATTTGACCGAGACAACGCACACGCGAGGTTTCCGTGGCGCAACAATTATGAGATTCTTCGAGCCTTTGTTACTCGCGTGGTGTTTTTTCCGGCAATACTGTTGAATTAAATAATTTTTCAAAACAAACACAATACAGCAACTCGCTCACTTTTGACAGTATGTTGCTCATTTTCTGATGATTCTTTGCTTTGGGCAGTTTCATAATCTATAATTAATTAAAAATTTGCGATGCAAACTGCTCTCATTATCGAACGTTTGCATGTGCAAGAAGTTTGCAACGAATTTTTTTATAAAGTATCATTTCGTCCATCGACGATCAAAATCAGAACTTAAATTTATATATGTGCAAGAACTCCCGTGCGTAGATAATATACGGGTTTGAAG
>JABFOV010000113.1:0-54066 GCA_022817685.1 Aradophagus sp. ZL-2020 | reverse complement strand
CGGCATGTGATGTGTGTGAGCAGAATGGGAAGCATTAGCCTGAATAGGGAGTTAGATAGCAGGGAACGTAGGTCCGCTGAACAGTCGAGGGGGCTGATGATAGGTGCTTGTGGATGGGACGCATGAGACGATGAGCAAGAACCCGTGTAATGGGCGGATAGGTGGTGGTGGGGTAAAAACAACGAAGACGAAAGACACATTGTAAAGGGGGGGGGAGGAAAAGAAAAGGGGGAAAGAAAAGAGGGGGGGGGGAGGGGGGGGGGGGGGGGGGGGGGCGGCCAACGACGAGCGCATCAGGCTTTCAGATTTTCTTGTGCTAATTCGTCCGATAATTTCCTCCTAACGGATTTGCGTCTCGAATCCTACGGCGAGGCAGCCGTGCGGGCCGATCGATAAGCAACGGAATCCGGCGTAACTTTGCATTTCTGGGACATGCCTCGGTCTCGGTGCCGGCGCGTCAGGTCCTCTTTGTCTGCGCCGATCCAAAATGTGCCGGCCTCGCATCTTAATCAGCCGGCGCTCGTGGCCTAATCAAGCGGCATGCCGGCGGTTAATAATTTCTATACGGGGCTGCGGTTACACGTCGAACGGCCCCGTTCGAACACGTAAATATCGTCGTCCTGTTTGCCAGCCGGAGCCGATGCACCGTTGCATTATATATACGCGCGTATACTTCAAATATCAAAACGCGTCGGCCGGCCGCGCCCGGAACGACACCGGCGAAATAATCGTAAGTTTTCCGCCATGAAATTAACAGCCACGTCAATTATGTACACTTTGTAGCTGGAAATGTAATTAGCCGACGATTCGAGCGCTTGTTTTCAACGGGAAATCGAAACCCTGCGTGTCCTTCGGCCGTCTAATTAGGTTCCCGGGGTTTAACCCTTTGACGTCTCGGGGCTTTATTGCCACGAGTTTTTCGATTTTTTCCCCTCCCTCTTCGCTGACAGATTGAAAGCCCGGGGAAGCGGCTCGTTAAATATTCGATTTGAACTTCCCGCACATTTTTCCTTCAATTTGTTATTCCGATGGATTAATTCGCTTCTTGCTGATAAATCATCGGTTGGTAATTTCTACGTCAGATATTTTTCTCTTTTTTTTTTTTTTTTTTTTTTGAAACGAATTTTTTTTTACGGTGCATTGGTTGACCATTGTGACAAAGGTGGTCGTTTTTTTCGAATAATTTTTTTTTCAGTTTTATCGTCGATTTAGGCAAGCTCGTTGAAGATATAAGTTGGAATTTTGCAATTAAGAGTTAATCCGGCTCGAGGTATCAGATGTTTTGTGCGTCGTTTTTGATTTTTCGTTGACACATGACATACGATGGAAATATTTTTGTGAAAGTTCAACCAGCGAAGTATATTTCAACGTGCGGCCGTGTTTTCTTGGCTCAAATGAAATACGTTGAATCAACGCTTTACAACATCATGTTTTCGGTAAGTTTATTGAATCGACGTTTTTGTTCCGTTGTCGTTGCAAAATTGTATCGATTATAATCTTGTCGCCAGCGCGGGACGGCGAAATTGATTCCGTTGTCTCAGCGCGCAAACTGGTATTCGCCGAAACATTGACAGATTGTAATATCGATCTTGGTAAAAAGAAGTTTTGGATGAAGCGGGACTTTGTGTTCATTCGTTATCTAGCTGCGACGATATCGCGACTGAATAACTGTCATGTTCACGTCAGTTTATAAGAAACAAACGCGTGTGGCCGAACCTTTAATTGACGTTAAATTTGGACGTGTAAAATAGTGATTTGAAATTTTGTGCTCGTCAGAAGGTTCGCCGGTAAACGAGACATTTCGGATTAAAAATGATTGGGTGGATTGGAAAAAAGTGATCGTAAACTTACACCGATAATTGGTGGTATCAAGTATCGAGCAATCAGTGGTGTAAAGTTACACTCGAAATTAGATTTTTGCATACCAATTTGTAAATGTAAATCTGTCCATCGATACTCCGAAAAACTTGATCAAGGAGTGTAAAAATTGCATCGCTCTTAAAATAAATTTCAAATATATTTACATAATTATATCCAGTGAATAAAAAGTTCCTATTAATCATTTTAAATACATTGAGAAAAATATGCAGCAAATTTTCCTACCTTGTTCGACAGTGAAACCTCTGAGGGACAACGTCGAATGAAAGTTTTGATGAAATGCAAGAACAATTTTCTTTTTATTTTGAAGATTGGTTGAAATTACAAAATTTCTCTCATAGTTACGTCAAATATTCTCAACGGTATTCCTATGAGGTTACAGTGTCGAAAAAATAGGAAAACTTGTTATGCACGGAAAAACAAGTTTCTATAAAAATTATTTAATTGATGAATAGCAGGTGGAAAAACACGAAATTCATAGACAAATTTTAAAAAGTTTTTAAAAACATTTTATCAATTTTTCTCAATTGATTATTGAAGATGAATTTACGTTTCGAAAACTATTTATGAATTTTGTGTTTGTTTTTCGGTTAATGAACAGTTAAGTAATTTTTAACTGCGTTTTGATAATAACCGTGCAAACTTTTTCCCACGTATTTTCTAAATGCGTAAACACTTCATATACATATCATACACTCGTTGAATACAATCATCGCAACAAAACAATTAACAAATTCGAAAGTAATAAACCGTAATAATTCGAAAATTAGTTCGATTGAATATATGAATCAAGCCCTCATCTTTTCTGAAATCAATGAACGATTGCTTTATTCAATACAGATTCGTCGAATTGCCTGCATCCGGTAAAATATTACGTATAAATTACATGCAATTAAACTCCCACTGAATTATTCATGTGGACAATTTGAAACAAACGCCTGAATTTATTATTCATCATCGTTAATTTGTTCATGCGATGCGTGCTGCGAAATGAATCCGCGTCAGCTGCGTTTCGGTAATTTATCGATTTGGTTGTGGTCATCTTCGACGATTTGCCATTAAACGAAAGAAAGAAGCGCGACTTACGAGCCCAATCTTCGCGTCATTCGAATGTTAATAAATTACGTCTTGTCTTCGTTTGCGCGACGTGAAAAGTTCGCGACACAGGTCGTCATTGATGAACTTTAAGGTGGTGCACTTGAATTGTCCGTCAGGTTAAACTTTTTCGCGGGTTAAGCGAAAAGTTATCGACTGCGTCGGAATCGCGTCTAAAAGAGTTGGAAAATAAGCGCGGCTTCTTGCGTGACGAGCAACGAAAAAGAAAGGTTCATCAAGCGGGAAGCGGGGAGGAGGAAGAAGACGCAAAAAGGGGCGACGATAGTTGGACGGATGGCAACAAAAATCGATATTCAAAGAAGCCTACTATAATTCACCAGTTATTCTTTATTCACGCTCGCAAAACCGAGTTCTGCCCTCGATACTAACAGACTTCGGGTCGAATAATCCGGATGGTTCCGTTCCCTCGAATCTCCATCGTTAACGTGGTTACGAATTTTCCAACGGTTGTACTTGTTGGATATTTTATTCGCTCGTACTGAGAGAAAGAAATTTAGCAAATGCCGTTCTTGGAAAAAATTAGAAAAACTCATTTTTGCGATATAAAATTTGTCAGTTTGGTAAGAGTCCTTAAAGCGTGAAATAAGTTGTATGAGCGTGAAATAAATTATTTTGTAATGTTGTATTAGATGAAATAAATTTACGTCATCTGAATTTAATAACAATTTTGCATACTGATTTGATAACAAAGGTTGAGATACGAATGATCGTTATTAAAGTAAAAATTGTTTGTTGATCAAGACCACTTTTTTTGTTTCAGTATTTGGCGTTTTATACAAAATGTGTTGTTAATTCAATGCCTTTTGCCGCGCTTACTACCAGGTTTCAAGATTAGTGAATATTTGGAGAAGATTTTAAGATTAATGAATATCCAATGAACTCAGAAATTTAAATCAAAGAATCCAACTTTGTTTTCTTATTAAGCTCATCAGCCACAAGCGCGCTCATAGGCCAGTGTGATCCATGTCTTCACTTATAAACAGACACTTGTTAATTATAAACTTCTCGTTAAAACCGCGAGTTCTGTCTGAGCTATTAATTAACACTGCAGTTTGTTTGACAGCAAATAATACAAAAGCTATTTACACTCGAGAAAGGATACAACTTTAACTTTGCCGTTGCGATTCGTATTTTTTTTCCATAAAAATGTGAAAATAAAATTAATACTTTTACAATCAAAATTTGGCTGTACATTTTTATTTTATGACCAGTTTTCTGTATAACCTCAGTTTATAACTAGTTTTGAATCTTTTTGAAAATTTTAAAATTATAAATCTGAATTGTAAAATTATATCGTTAATTATTTAATTAATTGTATTTATAATTCAAAAAGCACGTTCATAAACGACATGTTATTAAGCGTGTTAGAAATTATCAATAAATCCCATTAGATTAGGCGTCGTAACGTGTTTCATTTTACAGTGCGATGAAGTATTAAACAACGAAATTGATACCGGCGTTCATTACTGGCCGAAATCATTCGCCAAGTCTACCGTGTATATACATCATCTACGGTTTCTTTGCCGTGGAAACGAAATACGCGCCGCGTCGTCGACGAAACGACGTTTATAATTATTTTCGCATAAAGCTTGTCCTAAGAAATGAAATGTGGCATTTCCGGGCCACTCTACGGACGGATACATAAGTTAGCGTCCGGCTTGGTCGTTTTGTCTGGCGCTATCCTTTAAAGCCGCGGATTACGAATGTCCTTAGCGGAATACGAATACGAATGAAATATTTAAATAAGGCGTAGCAGTAGTTGAGTAATCCTCGACTTTTTAAAATACGCTTTACGTATTCGCCCAAGCTCTTATTCTTCGCCGAGCTCCAACGAATCCGCGAAAACAAAAAATACATGACAAACAGGCCGTTGTGCTATTGATTTGCGCGAGCCGCAGATGTGCAAATTTTATCGGCGCTTGTAATTTCACATATTACGGAGCCGCATGCGGAACCGAAATATCAGTGACAATATTTTCGAATAAACATCGCACTTTATTATGAATGTCGAACATTTTTATGCTCGTTGTCTCGTGCGAGTTTTGACATCGCACGACGAAAATCCGAAACGAACGCGTCAAGAAAAATTGAGTCTCTCGTTAAACATGCATTCGAAAATCGAAAAAAATACAAGAAAATAAATAAAAATAAATAAATAAATAAATAAATAAATGAATAAATAACTTTCCCCTATTCATCGGGAATCATCGCGGCGTTTTTAAATTGACGCAATTCTCGCGGAATTCGAACAGTCTTCAACTTGGCCAAATTCAATTCAGTTTACTTAAAATTGAGACTGACGTTAACTCGTTTACGAAACGAAAAAATTACCGATTATAACTTCGACACAGGGTTGAGAATTTTTCGCGCGCTGCTTATCGATCAATGCACAGTATTAAGTGCATTATATAGCGCTAGATAACATTATAAGTATTCGTGGAAATTTCATCACCGCCGTGAACGCGCAGCGCGTGGCCCCGAAACTTTCGCAAATTAAATTACACCATGTATGTCAAATCTCAATTAATTAGTCGAAGCATGATTGAAGTTTAAATTTTAACAAAGCTTAGACGTGAAGGGAGAGACACCTCGGTGTTGCCGTGGGCGCGGCTGACACCTTATTTACACATCGATTACTCGCGTCATCCATAAATCAGCGGTACGGCTCAATTAGAAAAATCGCGCGGCTCTGACAACGCGAGGAGCACTCGCGAAATAACGAGTTGAGCAGTCTCGTCGTAAACAGCGTTTTCCATATATTTATAATTGCGAAGTATCGACCCGTAGCTCATTACCGGGCCGAAAAGCGCGCTGAGACGTGCGCGCAAAGTCGCGCTTCACGGAAGCGAGGAAGATTCGCCGGAATCGCAGGATCGCGAAAAAATTAAGCCGACGGGAAGTATTGTCGTCGCGGCGGTCGTTAGTGGAAAGGCGGCTGAATGGTGGCGTTATTACGGCGGGCCTAGCAATAACGGCGCGGACTCGTAGCAATCGTAATTCAAATTGATATCGTTTTCTTTGGCAAGTTGCATTTGCGCGTCTATATCGAGTCACGAGCGGCGACGTCCTCGGCGCCGGCGGTTCAATACCGGACAGTGTTGTTTCAGAATCCCGGCATTATGAGCGCCGCCATTGAGCCCTTTATCGCGCGGCAGCTAAAAGCTTCGAACGCGCCTTCGACCCGACAAGCCGAAAATCGTGTCTCGCCTCCGGCGAAAGCCAGCCGCCTCGAGCCCGCGCTCATCAATTATTGTCCCGGCTGTCGTCTCGTCACTGATTCGTCACTTTTTGCGCCGCTTCACCAACCATTGTGTATTTTGTCATGCAAATCGACCGAGTGATTTAGATATCTGTTGAGCGGCTGGCTTCGTCCCGCGCATAATAGACGCCCAACGATGGCCGTTAAAAACGATGTTTGTGTTTCGTGATTGCGACGTCGCGCAGCCGATTTTACGTCGAAATCGCGGCTGAATAATTGCGCCACGATGAACCCGCGCTGATATTGATATCTCGCAACGCCGCGCCCTCGCGACTCGTCGTGTCATGAGTGACGTCTGTATCTGGCCTTGTTTCGTCGATGGCTTCAAGCTGGGTGCAGGCTTCGCGACTACATTTTAATGTGTAATTCGACTGTTCCGGATCGTGCGCGGGCGAAAAAGTCGATGATTCTGCGATCGATATTCGCGAGTAGAATTGTACGGGCAATGACACGAAGCGTGCAACGTAACCGGGAAACGGAGAGGAAAGATGGAAAAATCTTGTATCAGGTTTTTCGAGGGATTGTGCACGTAAATCCGGTATCGAATGTCTGTTTGTATAACGTCGACTTTTTTCGCGCAGTTATAATTGAAACATAAAGACGGGAATACGAGGTAACTGCTAAATTTAATTTGGAGATGCTTTTTTGTTCACATAAAATGGCTCGAATGTTATTTCCATGTGCAATAACGCGAGAATGATTTACGCTACACGTTTTCATGCTTTCGAGTATGTGTAATTGTGATAAATTACGATTGTACGTCTGCAGAAATGTTTTGTTAATTTTACCAGAATTAAATCGGTTCCGTCGAACGAATTTTTCTTTGTTACGTAAACTACTAAATCAGTTGATCAAATTAACAAAACTTCTATTTATTTTGTTGAAATGACGTTACTGATGAAGTCAGTCGGTTAAAGCGTTAGCGTTGTAAATGTATACTAATTTTGTATTTTCAACAAAATTCATGGTTAATTCGACAAATTTAAATTAACGGAATTATTATTGTCAATTTCACTAGACTATTTCTCTTCGTGCATTTAATTACGTAAAATGGATTTGTTCGATTTAACAATGGGACAGAAGGATTTAGCTGTTTTTGGAGCTGAAGTATTCGATGCACACGCAAAATCAACGAAATTTGAACAAGGATATTCATTTCCAACAATGCTAGTGTAGTTTTGAAGTGTACTTGTTTAATATAAAAGTAAAATACAGTTTCGTTGCCGAACAAAAAATTGCGAATTGCTTCTGAACATATGAATAATAAAAATAATGATAAGATGTCGGTTTATATAACTTTTACTTTTTTCTACGTATATTTGCATACACAAATATCGTCGTTATTTTCTTGAAGTACTTATGAATATCTGGTTAATGTAATTAGAATTTATATTATCATTCATTTACTCTACGTCTATATTATTATAATATATAATTAATGTTGTATTAATAAATAATAAATGAATCACAAATGTGAAGGAAAATTAGAACGCATGTTTTAAAAGCACCATCAGTTATTTAAACAGTCCTTTAAAATCTAACATGTACACGGTCAGTTTGCAAGTTATTGAATTTTGATCACCGTACTTTATAACTAAAACATGCGTCAACATCGTAGTTATTTGTTGGAAATTTGCAAAAATTGAGGTAATTTTATTATTGCTCATAACGCAATTTTTTATGAGATTTTTTTTTTTCACTTTATACTCTGTGCATTTGCAATTTAACAGAATGTGAAACAATGTTCTAGCTTTGATACTTTTATAGCTTTTTCATTTTCAGAAACACGACGCAAGAAAACAAAAATAATATTTACAATATTGGAAGTAGTGAATGGAATACATATTTACTTGTAATAATTACTTCGTAATTATATATTTTTAATTATAAATTGTAGTAGTAGTAAGTCCGCAAAAGAGAAATTGAGTGTCTGAGTTGAGCAAAAAATCATGATGTATTACTATCAAAACTGTTTCAATTGTATAGTATTGAAGCACGGGAAAAATACATCACTTTACAGTACTACGCGTTCGTAAAAACTGACGTTGACTTTTCGTCATGATTACGTGCGACTGTGACATTAAGTATATGTCAAATCCATTGAATAATGCTTTCCCACTCCGCGAGAAATGCAAATTGAATGTCTAATATAAATCTTCCTGAAAACGTGGCGTTTGACACGAACGTATTCCTGATTTACGAATTAATTCAGAGCACATTATACCATTTAAAACCGAAATAATGAATATTTGAGATATCATTGTTACGTGAGACGGTTTCCAATCTTGCTGCGTTAATCGTCTGCTGCTAACGTTAACGTAAATAAAATATAACCTAAAATTTAGTCTTAAGGCGCATTTTTTACTTCGATGAACCTACTAAAGGTGATACTCTTAACGTTCCTTCCTGCGGGGATGAGTATAAAATATCGTGGCAAAATGTCAGAAATTAATTGCAAGAATTAAACAAGTTCATGGTTGATAAATTTGACGCGTCTTTCATTTACTTTACGTCAAATATTTAAACTTGCTAGAGATGGCAAATAGTGTCGAGGTAATAAAAAAATTTCATTTCTTTTAAATTATATACTCAATTGCTCTTGACAAGTGACACATATACAATTACTTAACACTCATGTTTTACTAAATATTTTATTGGTCAATAATCGGGATAATTTAATATACGCGATTGCAATTTGAATTACATAAATGTAATTGGCAGGATTTTCATAAAAATATTGTATCGACTAAGAAACAATTTTCCGCGACGTTTATTCACTTACCAAGTAAATTAATAATAATTAATTTACTAATAAATTAATTAATTTACTACTAATTCACTCGATTATCACATCTCTTAATAACGTATAGAAAACTGATTAACTACAAAATATTATTCAGTGACGCGTCCTCCTTTTTCATAACAAAATTAACCCGCCTATAAACTAATAGATTGGTACATATACATTTTATTAACTTTACTGTCACGCGGCGTAAATTTCAATTTAATCACAACAGGCATAAAATTAATTATCGCATGAATATTATACTCAAATAAAACGGTCGTAATATGAATAAACGAGTAAATCGCGCGCCGCCAACTGGCCCGCCTTTTATTTCGTCGCATTTAATCACAGCCCGTCGGTTTTTGACGGCGCGAACGAAAACGCGCGCGTAATTTGTGTGCGCGGCCGCGTTAACGAAACTGTGATTCCTAATTTGCGTCTCTTTTATAGCCGAAGCCCCGGAAGCGGTAATCGCGAAGACCACGCGAGTAACTATAATTGAGGAAAGCGCATTTGGTTTCGGCGAATAAATTGCAACGGTCAGAACTCGTCAGCCCGGCCTTCGTGGCGCGATTTCCTCGCAGTAGTTAACTCGACTTTCGGTCAGACATATTGTGACGTGATTCAGCACCTGGCGAATGATGTGAAACCCCTTTGAAAGTAGCCATCGATTTGCGAAGCTTTTCGCCGAAACTAGACCAATTTGGTTCGAACGTTCCCACATTGAAAGAAAATCTGTTAGGTTGAAGCAACTAATAAAAGTACTGTTGCAAATATTTTAAGAAGGTTTACACTACGTTTGTTTTAAAGTTACTTAGTTGATAGCAATGATTCGAATAAATATTTTCGATTGATTCATATAATTAAAGAGTTATGTAGAAAAGGTAAACGAAAGGAAAAATAATTATAATTATTGAATAGTTTCAGGGAAATAAATTAAATTTACCAAATTATCAAAATACGCAAAAGAATAATATCAACTGAATTTCGCATTAAAAGAAGCAAGAGACTTTTTTTCTAATGACTACTTTTGTAGGCATAGAAAGGGTTCCATAAGGGCACAATAAGAGTCGTTACACGTGTGACAGCTTGTCGTTTGTCGCAGATGTTACACATGCAAAGTAAGATAGATAATAAATTTATTATTTACACCGGTACAAGAACATTAAATATTATTGTGCTCAAGATTGATCGATCAAAGTGAATATTTACAAGGCTATGGAATTTGAGATTACTCAACTTGATTTTAACTGATTAATAAGTTGCACAATTACATTTAGAAGTAACGAATTTTGTTTCATACTATGGTTAAAGTGTCAAGAGTACATCTGTGAATTATTAATGATATATAATATAAATTTATTGAATGTTACTTGATAATAATTGATTTGTAGATCAATGTGCAATATTAATATGTTTATATACGAATATAAGTCATTTTCTTTATTTTGATGATTTAAGTTCAACTACACTGTTCTCAGATAACTATTTTATAGATAATACATAGTAAATTGACACTTCTAAAGTTATAGAAAATTACTTTAATCAGATTAAATCAAGAGCATTTATAATGGTAAGAAAACTTCAAAAAATAGGAAAACATTTTGTTTATTTGATTGTTATATTATATTTATATCAAATAATGTACGAATTTGGATGAATTGAACGAAAATTGATAATTAATAAACTTTATTAAATTACAAAAATTAATAATTTTCGATAACATTTATGTAATCATCGTATCGCTTTTGCTCAGTAAAGTAATAAGAAACATAATTTTACTATTGAAAAAAAAATCTCGTTATTTCTATTTTACACAAAATAAGATGGAAATCATTGTTTCAATTTAAGTCAATATTTCACCTATCGAGCTTAAACTTCATAATCACAATCCACAACATATACAAAAAACAAACATTCGATTATTCGAACTACTCTCGTTGTTAAAGTATCAAACAAATTCCTAATTGGCAATTAACTCCGGCAATGGCAATTTTGATTTGTAAAAATGTTATTTTCAATGAGTTAGCGATTCGATATCGTTAAGTACGTTGCGCATCAGTTAAGTTCCGGGAAATATTTAACAAGTTTCGTCGAAAAGCGATTGCTGAATGCTAGCGGTATTAACAGTTTCCGAACCTGTTTAGAATTATGCCGTTTTCTATCACTCGTGGAAAACGAATTGCCGCGAGCGCACTGCAATTATTTATTAACGAACGCGCAAATCGAATGCGGCATCAAGGTCATTATTTTCGACTCGCAAAGAGCCGACAATAGAATGTTGACCGGCTGCGAGATAGTTTTGGTTGCTGGTCCCGAATATTGCCGATATTTCCTGCGCAGGGCCCGAGTTCGGAACTCGAACGTCCCCTCTCCCTGCGAATTTCTGAGCAACAACTACAACGCGGCCGCATTAATTCGTAACAGTGGTCAATTTGTTTCCCATCGGCGCTACTGTCCGACCGACTCGTGTGCGGGGTAATTGAACGGCAAAAAGCCGCGTATTTGTTGACGCGAAGACAGCTTATTGATTTTCGCATTTATCTTAGCGCCGATTGGAAACTGTTTATCGACTTGTTACGCTCGGCTGTGACGTCGGATTTTTCTCCTTGCTTTTCGGCCTCCCTTGCCTGTTATGTCGTGCGAAATTTAGGTCGTCGATAGTCTGATTCCGTGATTGTATTATTGATTCGCGAAATTTGCACAACATAATGCGCACAAAATAAGTCAGCGTGCGTTGAACTTGTATTTTAATAAAGGTACGAAGGATTTCCATATACTTTGGTTTTATGCAGATTTACTCCATTAACTCAACGGGGTTCTAATGAGCGTTGGAAAAGATTAAATATTTCTTTAGCAATTGCGAACATTCTTTAGGTTTTTCTTTGTGTTTTTATTCGAACGCTCTTGTTACGGTTTACGGTATTAGAAATAACGAAACTTCAATTTCGTGTAGTATACAAGGTTTTCATCCCACTATAAATATCATATTTTATGATACAAGTGCGATAGAAAAATGCGGTGTATTCCCTAGGGAATAAAATAGTTTCTTCAAAAAGTGAAACGGAGTTTATCATCTACGTGAATTGTATAAGTGCTAACTTAGAGATCATAAAAATAATAATATAAAAATAATAAAAGAATATACAAATAACAATCTTTATAAAGAGTTGAAGAACTTTTAATCGCAATTACAATATTTTTATCAATAAAAACGGTTTAAATTAAGTTAATAAAGACTCCATAAGTTTGATTTTCTATACGACTTAAATAATTTCTAATACCGTGAATTAAGTCTTGTTTTACGTGAGTTTATATCAATTGTATTAATTCTTAATATACAAGCAATAAAAGACAAAACGAAAGAGCAAGGAAAAAACTGTTAACACATCTACGAAGTATCTGTAACCGAACCCAACTTGTACTAGCTTGTGTACGAATCATGCAGTACCGACCAAACTGATGAAAATTCAAGATAAATGCCAACACGTGTGCTTAATTTAATTGAACCGATGGCCAATTCATTCGACTGAAACTTTCGAGGTTAAATACCGGGGTGCCGGGTCGCGTCGTTATTCCATAACAGTTGCACCGCCATTAGTCAACACGAAAGACGATAAATAAGTCCGTGTCGCAGCTCCGCGCACTTACGGCCGCCGCGCTATATCACACGTTACGCTGTCACGTTACTGTTTTATTACAATTATACAGCCGCGAATGGCGAACCGTAAGATATCCTATCTCAGCGTTATGCATTAGTTTCGCCGAGACAACGGGGCCCTCGCGGTTTACTACGGCAGTTTCACGGCTCGAGCGGAAATTCATCTCGCGCCAAGAGGAACGAATTAGGAAAGCGCGTCGAAAGCTGTCGCCAACGACGCCTCTTCAGTCAGCCGAGGTAACTCGCGGGTGAAGTCGCCGGCCGAGCGACACCCCGCCGGGGTCGAAAATTCCCGCGGCCGCGAAATCAAGCCGGAACAATGGCGCGGCGCATCGGAAACACTCGAAAACTCAGGGGAAGGAGGAGGGGGCGCACGCGCGTGAATCGCCAAGTTGCCGCTCGGGGCACTTAAAACTAAACAGGCCGCGGCTTTTGTGATGGCCATCGTTGTGAACTCGAGTTGGCCATTAAGCGGCGAGTGCGGGACGAACGCTTTTGTGAGCGCAGCGAGACGTCGTAAACGATTTTAGGGCGCTCGTATATGCGCGGCGTGGCCCCACCCCCCTTGCTCACCCCCAGCTGGGGGGTGGAAGGGGGCGTGATTGCCGAAGTTTATCGTGAACTCGGCTGGCTCATTCTCGCAGGCCCCGTCCGCGCGCCCCGCAATCCGTTAATTGGGTAGAAGAGAACTGCCGTGAAATTTCCGACGGCGAAGACGAATTGTCCCAGAAGTAACGCATTAGGTCGAACTTGGGCTAATTCCCGGGCTTGGTAAGTAACGACGCGCCGCGACGTCGTTGTCGGGCTTGTATGCGTTGTTTCTTGTCGGCCGGCGAAGATTAAGGCTCTCCGGCATAAGGCATTAGCCGTTACCGGGGTCATTTTTGTTGCTCTGTCCGATTTACTCGATGCCGATCTTGCGCTAAACGCTAAAGATAAATCGCGCTGGCTGTACGTCCAGGACGGCGAAAAAGTTGCCATTAGTCTTAATTGATGCCGGGGACGAAATTGGTGTAACGGACGTCGGACGGTTTTTGTCTCGGGATAACGCGGGGAGGAAAAAATGCTCGGATTCTTCGGGACTGTCTTTGGCAAGAAATCGGTAACCGCGGGGTTTTAACGATGCTACGAGGAAAAAGCGGATCGAAAGATGGTCAGCGAAATTGGCTCGAGCGAACGGCAGCGCGGTCGCGCTTGTAGCTGTTTTTTTGGCCAAAGACTTTGGCTTCGTTTTCGTTGTTAATGAAAATTGGCTTGTAATAAGAAAGTAACGATTTTGGATAAAATGTGCGTGTTAGTGTTGTGTAAGTGACGCTTCGTATTTGTAAGTGACGGCGCTGCCGTGTTTAATGTTGTGCTTTGAAATTTTGGCGCGCTGAAAATGATTGCGTTCGTTGTGCCGAGAATAATGATCCCGCACAAGGGTGCCTTTTAAACTCGTCTTTCTATACTAATCTCGCTTGCTAATCTAGGACGGTTTAATGGAAGTTTTCTCTCCGTCTATTTATTATATTGAAACTAAAGTTTGAAATAAAATTAAATCTCTAATTTATTCTAGGGAAAATACTGTCAACTCCAACGTGGAGTAGACGCAACTTCGTGAAGCAGAAGTCCATTCAGGGGCTATTTGTTTTAGTCAAGTGTAATTCAGTTTATTAAAGACAAAAAAAATATGCCGTATCTCGAAAAAGAGTTAATTATGGGCTGCGCGGTATTCAAATACTGGAGTATGACAATAAAGAAAAAAAATGAAAATTCGCTCTCATTGTTAATATATAATGAGTAAAACTTATGAAACGAAAAATATATTCTATTTAATACAGCACGTAAAATATTATTCCTTTATGTAATCTCAATTTCGTGATAAGTATAAATTTATATAATAATCTGAAAATAATCCATGATTCCACCCATTATAAGAATATATCTGACTGTAATCAAGATATGTCATTTAATTATGAATCAGTGATAATTTAATTATATGACATGTAAATATTTTTTTTAAAAATACGTCTTTCGTTAGAATTATATGCTTAACAAACGTAAAACTAATTATATCAAGAAAATAGCTTGATTAGAAATGACTGAGAAATGATATAATACTATAGTTGTGGTTCAGGACAAGTTTGACAACAAGGATGTGATTTTTCTTAAAAATTTAATCGATCGTTCTCAAACAAGGAAAACGTGATAACACTGTTGGCTCGCAAACTTGCACAAGTCCGCTTGTACACCTATTTATCTATTAACAAATTACTACAACCATTAAATTATTGGAAATCGACTTAATATATTGACGAGACAAATCAAATTACCTTATGAACTAGCTGGTTTTCATGTAAGAAGAAAACAATAACGTTTTCATGGAACGAATATTTCGCTGCAAGTTAATTTGAATTAGCAATCCTGATGGTTAAACTGTAACCACAAAATTAATTAGTTGTATACATTAGTAAGAACAAAATTCGATAACACAATCCGATAGAAATTCATTTGATGCTTCAACTGTGAGTCTAATAATCGTGGTATACTTTGTGTTTTGGACGTTGCAAAATATTTAACAAAATACATAATAATGTTACTCGGAATTTCATTATAATTCTGAAACTGTAAAGTCAAATTTTTATAAACAAAATGGATATAATTCATTTGCTTTTGTCGTCCGAATGTACTAAAAAGGGGATTGAAAGTTTTAGGGATAGAATACTTTGACTTTTCTTTTGAAACTTTCCCCAAGATATTATAAAAAGATGAGATTGTAACTTTATACTTTTGCCATATTTATGCACCTTTGTCGTCAGTGTTGTCATTAATATTAATTATTAAAGTTCTGTTTTTTTAAGGCTATCCATTTAATATGTTCATTTAAAACTCGTTAAAGCATGCTTGTATTAAGTTTTCAATTAAAAAACCCTCCAATTCCGGCTCACCGTTAGGAGGTAGGAAAAGTTGGGATTATACTTAGGAAAACTTGTCTTCCCAGAGTCCTTCTTCATCATTCAAGGTTGAAACTCAATTCGAACCTAAATTTATTTTGCAGAGTGGAAAAAATGATTGAAATCTTTTAAAGAGTTCGTTGAAAATACCTTCTACCGAGCGTGATGATATTTTCATTTTATTGGTAATGAATGAATGATTTCGATCGAATCTTTATTCACATCATTCGAAAGAACCAGATTTCAAGAGTACAAAATCTTACTTGAAAATGAAAATATTTTATTCCGAAAACAGGCATGGAAGTATTTACCCTGTTTGTTCTTTACATTTGTATCCATACAGAATAATAAAAGTACTATAAAAATTCGTAAACTCAAAGCTTATCACATTTCGTCATATACAGTGTAAGCAGTGCTAAAACTTTTCAGGTTAGCATTCATACTTATGTGAAGTATTGTTTTCCGCAGTTTCCAACAGAAGAACAAACATTAAAATATCAAAAGACGTTACGTAGTTTTGTGGTCAAGACGTTTGCACGAGGAGTTTTAGAACAAATGAATTCCAAAACTTCCTTCCTTTCAAAAAGAAAAAAAAAAGATAAATTTTGATCGAAGTAAAATTGTCAAAAATTTGACTTTCCGCGCAAAAAGTCATCCGTCCGAAAGTTTCGAGCATCTGTTAAAACAATTCCAAAACGGACTCATTATACTCTGACTTCTAACTTTTTTATAACCTGTCCCTTCGATTAAAGCACCAGCAGACAATCGTCTTGTCTTCGCCAGCATAAGCCGATATTCGAATCGCGCGTAAGAAATCAATAAAAGCAAGAGCTTTCCGGCGGGGTCGTGGAGTTGAATTGAATAATCCGGCAGTTATGGCCGCGTACGAAACTTGGACTTTTTGCCCCGGCTCGGGTGTACGTACACCGAAATTACCCTACTCCGGCCTAATCCGGTGAGATTGCCGGCATAAAAAACTTAAGTAGCCGGGCGTCTTGACCCATCGAGACGCGGGGCCGCGACGCCGGCGGCGCAAAGAACTGGAAAGCCGGAAATTCGCCGGCAACAGCACTCGAGAAGTAAGCAGACAAGTAAGCAAGCTCGCGAGCGGGCGAGCCCTTCTCCGCGAGCGACCGCATGCAGTTTCGAGGAACGAGTTTGTCTTTGGTATTACGAGGGGTCGCTTAGCTTCCAGCTATAAATCCTATCCACGCGACCCGTTAATATTGCTCCGCCGGAGAGCAGTTTACGAAAGCCACCCATTTCGCCATCTTCCCTGCCCGATCCACTTGTTTTCCCGCGTCCCGCTTGTCTGCCAGCGCGTCGACTTGTTACCGCAACTCGCGGAACACGCCGTCGATGCGCCCGGCGCCCGGGCTTTCTTCGCGCAACCAGCCCCCTGCCGCCTTGCTCGCGAACGGAAACAAGCCGCGCGCGTGTCAAATCTATGCCTCCGAAGATGCTTTTCCGCTTATAATTTTCTACAAATAACATTTGCATAATCAATAGAGCTGGTAGTTGCACGCGTGGGCGGGCTGCCTCGCGACGTTGGGTAAACTAATGTCGGGAAGATTGAACGGTGACTAAGTATGTATGCGAAGCTTGTGTCGACGACATGGTCGGTACATGGTCGGTCCGATTTAAAGAAACTGTCAAGATCTTGATGTCGAATAATTGTAGGGAAATGAAGTTGGTTTTTGATGTGATTGTATCTGTTATTTGTTGCAAGTGAATATTTGCCGGCATGAAAGATTAGATATATAGACATCCAGAATCGAAATCATGTTATGACAACATGAATGTCGTTATGATATTTGTCTAATCAGAATTCGTGCTGTTGAAGTATGAGAATCACGTAACAGTGAATAATGCTGTGACAGTATGATTTAAGACTAAGAGGAAGTGTTACAATTTATTACTATAGAAATAGACTGACAATAGTACAATCTGTTGTTCTGAAATGATTCGCGCATGCGTAAAAATGTGAAATGTAAAACGACCAACACACTGAAGTATTTTGTACAAATTTTGTATCAAAATGTAAAAACATGTTTTAATTTTAATTTAAACGGTTTTTGTGGTTGTAAATCTATTTTTTTAGTTCACCGAAATAACTTTTGTTTCAGAGAAAGTACGTATCCTTTCGTAACATCCTTTCCCATGACAGGAAAATCTTTTTGACCGTCGCTGAATACGTGATTTCTTTCCCTGCAAAAAGATTTGCTTTGCTGCAATGCAGCCTTTTTAAGAATGCACCATTCACACTTTATAACAATTCCTTACTTTGCAAACTTGGCGAACTATACGTCTTATCGTTTGCGATCAATTTGGGAACCGCGATTCCTAGCATACCGTATTGGAAAGCACAAATTTACATTTCGTTTATTCGCAATCAATTTCTGCGTCACAACAGCGATCCTTGAGGTTACCGAAAACAAGAATAAATACAGTACGAACCGAAGAGTTTGGTTTCTCTTCGTTCATTAGTGACGCTAAATTTGTACTTTCGTAAATAATTCATACAATCGGTTAAAGGTTTCGTTTTCTTTTTCTTTCCTCCGTTTTTTTTATTCTTGGCGAACTGAGTATGGAACTTTTACGAGCGCGACGAATGCGGCACAATGAAGTAAGTAAAAAAATTAAAAAGGCGAATGAAAAGGGGAGAGATAACGGGAGGAAGCCACTAAAGAAGATGATCGTAAATCCAGGGAAGCTTGGTTCAACGTTAAAACGCCAAGAACGGGAATGAGTGTCCGTTACGAATAGCGGGCATGATAAATGTGTGGTTTAATAAATCAATGTGTCATCGTCTTAAGAGCGCGTGTACTCAATTAACCGCGTTATTTTCTAAGCTGCAAATGAAGCGTTCTTTCACGGCGCCAATTAATATTCATTTGTTAATTAGTTCTGTTACAATGTTGCCAGTCGCGGGGAAAAAAAGTGTGCTGTTGCGGTGAAAAATGTCGGTGAAAATGTACCCGCGGAATTCGTAGCCGCAAAATTCGTTAGCTTTTATATTAGAAAATTCTATTACACCGCGTAAATTCATAGAGCCGTCTAATAAAAGCCAGGCATTTCGGCTCGCGCAGTTTCGCCGCCAAAATGCAAACCAGTGTCTTTATCCGGCCGTGTCATTTCCGAATGATTAAATCGTCCGAAACAAACAACGCACACTTGGCGACGATAAATAATTCCAAGTTATTTATCAATATATCATGGAATAATGTAAATTTCCAGCGTAGTCGGGGTTTTATTAAAAATTCTTTCGGCAAAATATCCGCCGTAAATTGCGCCACGGCGGATCGCCATTAATGAATCGGCGAAGCAGCCGTTTTGTCATCGCGCGAGCGGATTATCAATATTACAACATTTCGCACTCGTAAATTATTCGGCGAAACCGCGACACGCAAATACCGTGCGCGCGCGCTATTTAAACGTCGTCAAAAATAAATTCCTCGACTCGCGCTCGAGCACGCCGAAAGACGTTTATTCAAAGCAGCTCGGTTAAATCGAACGAAGTCTTGTCCCGAACGCCGTTATTTACGTTTAACTTTAATCCTTCTTTAAATATTACTTTTCCAATTCGTCGGCGGAACGCGCCGCGTTATTTCGCGCGTTTTTCCTCCCTTCGTTCCTTTCCTTTCATTTTCGTTAATTCTAACGTCGCATTGTTGAATGAATTGCAATTATATTTGATGAAAGGCGCTCGCCCGTCAACTACTTTTCATTATTCGCGCAAGAAGTGGCTGTTAGTGTTTACTGAGTATGTCAGTGCCGTGAAAAATGGCAGTAGCCGTGGTAACGGCACGATTTGTCGGCAACTCGCAAAAGAAATTTCAGTCTGCAGATGTTATTTAGATTTATCGCGAGGCGGGGGCTCGGCAAAGGCGCGGCGGAATTTACGTACGCGCGGCGAGGAAAAATCGCGCTCGAGCGGCGGTGGCGGCGGGACCATCAGATGCACTGTCGCGCGCTCGGCAAATGGATTTAAAGGTAATTGTGACGAAGTAATCTGCGCGAGAATGCCGAGCCTTTTCGAAAAGTTTCGCAAGTCCGCGCTGCAGCCGTTGCCGGCTGATTGCGAAATTTCCCGAGCACGAGGCATTGTGCTGCATTTTTTAATACCAATTTGATAATCGATCCTCGCGCGCCTGCAAAGTGTTTTCGATTGATAGACGCGGATTTTTTTTCAGCCGAGAAGCGCATCGATAAAAAATTGGCATATGTTTTTTTCGGGAATTGAATAAATTGAAAATAGATTTTTTGCCTGGGCGTCGTTTATTAATGTTAAATGGAATGGCTCGAAAAGTTTGTGGCCGGTTGATAGAAAAAAGGGCGCAAAAAAACGCGACCAACAGACTGGAGAAAAAAATATAAAAGTTATGCAGAATAATTTGAGTTGGGCAATGCATGCGCCATTCCACCACACAGCATTGCGTCGTATTTCTTGCAGATTCAGACCTCTTAAAATTTCGCACATTTCAGAAACTGCTTATGGTGCTTCTTTGCGTCGATCAAGAAATTAAAATTTATGACTTTCAACAACGTTTTCCCGCAATTCGCATTGGTTAAGTAAGATATGATTTACGTCAAGATGACGTCGAAATTGTTAAGTAAATTTTATTAATTAGAATTATCAAAATTATATTACTGATTTTTCGTTGAAAGTGTTTTCTTTTTAACTCAATAATGTTAAAAATTTACGGTCAAGATAGACTTACATACGTATTCTGTAGTCGTTTACAACATGAAAACGACTTCTTATTCAATTAACTTTTGATCGAACACAAATTGATTCTGATTGCGAAAACAGTTTTTCGTTGACATTTGCTCGGCGAAATAAAAGTCGGCGGAAACAATGATTTAATTGGACCGGCGAAATAAAAAGAGACGGTAGTTATTTACCAATTAACGTGTGCCGGATGGCCACTGTAAGTAAATTGTTAAAATTAGGATAATTTGTTCTGCTGTAATTGCTCGAATTTGTCTCAGTGTGTTTCGCCCGGCAATTTCTGGCGTCGGGCGACACGCAAATGAATGACGCCGGAATCGAAATAAAAATCGCGGTCAATCTCGCGACGTAAATTACGTCGATAGTAAAGGTACTTACGCAACAGCAATAGCTGGTTAATGTGAAACAGTGCGCATTACAAAGCTTGCTTAATCCATTTAATGCATAATAATCCGCCGTCTAATCTCGATTACGCCTTCTTCCATTTGTTTACTCCCTTCGATTCTTGTTTAATCGTGAAAAGAGTTCTCCGAATTTGCGAACATACATTTTTCATTCAATTTACTCGCCAGTATTTTCTCCTTCATTCACTGTTTTTCTTCATATTTGTTAAATTAATTCACCCGTATTTACAGTCGAATTAAATTAATAGCTTATGAAATAAGCAAGCAGAACGATTATTTATTCAAATTGAAAGATAACCAATATTCAGCTTAATCCTATAATTAATTGAATGACAAGTCGCGCTAGACGATTTTATTATAAATTTTATGAAAGTTAAACATTAAAAGCATTTGAATTATGTTTTCATAAATATTCGGAAAGTTAATCCGCCGTTTCAGCTCTGAAAAATGGTTTAATGTATCGCTTGTTAGCGACGCAGATGAAAGAGATTAAATACAAAATATTGTGATCAGCAAGTTGAATAATTACTCATCTATTTGATGAGATTGAATATTGTACATTTATGAATGATTCTTTAATGGCGTTAACTTATTTAACTGAATACAAAATAAACACGAGTACAAGAAATTATGATGCACGAATGTAATTTATTTAGATTCTTTCCCAAATAAGAAGTTATGAGAGGGAATGAGAATTAGGGGTTGCAGAAGAACCCCCTAATTTCCCCAAAGAGATTTGAGAAAATAATGAGGTCATAATAACTGAATTTGTGATAATGCAGACTTGTTTAAAATCTCAAAACATCGTTTATTATGCATAAATGGATGGAGACAAGTTCTTGTGTAATAAAACAAAGTACTGAACGCTTAATATGCAATAATGTGTACTACAGAGCGACGGCTTTGTCACAATCTCGAGTGTGACAATTATTATCAGCTGCCTTGTACGCAAGTTAGATTACTTATGTTTTTTTATGTTTTTTAATTATGACGTAAATGTCTTGATTATCTGAATTGTAATAATGTTTACAAAAATCATGGCTAAACTGCGATAAAAGCGATTCTTGTCATTGTTATGATTCCCCATCTTGTTTATTATTTCATTAACGGACAAAGAAAAGAAGTTATTAAAAAGGAAATCGGACATTACGATGTTATCGTTGAAAAGTTTAACTAAAGCGCGCTATAAACTTTCGATTTTTCGAGCTTATTTAATTAACGGTTGTTTGGCGGAAACGGGCATGTCACAGCGACGATTGGTTTGAGTTTATTTGTTTGTTTTTTTTTTTTTTTTTTTATTGCAAATTCACATACCTGGCAATATTTTTTCATATTCTTGTGAGTTCATTTTTATAAACTTATGATTTGATTCGAGTTACGTTGTATGAATGAACCAAACCCCTGCCATTCGATGTTTTCTATATCGAATTTAAACTTTTTCACTGAATGTCCACTTTCGCGTAACTGATTTCGAGTGAATATTTAAAACTATTTATCAACAATAAATCATCGCGTGTTTGGTGAAAGAGTTAACACAATGAAATAAACTCGACACCTGTCGAATTTTTATCCCACGGCATTATTTGAAGGCGCACGAAAGACGATTGAATTATAACACCGGCGGATTGGGCGCAGGCGCCTGTTTAAATAAAACGTTGTCATACGTTGTAGCGACTTAAGAGAGCGCAAAAAAAGACCGGGCGTGAAATTCAACGAAAATGGTAAACACGTCCGCGGCGCGTGAGGTGTCAAAATTTGACGTCGGCTCCGGGCTTAATTGCAGGTAACCAAGCGTCGCTAATAAATTTTAATGGTAAATCGCGAACGCGAAAGAAGAGCCGCGTAGCCGTGGTAAAAATGAAATTGCGCGCGTTTCCGGCGAGAATCTCAGGAATTCCCGACGAGCGAGGCGATGTCGCACGGAAGAGAAGTTTTCTCAATTAGCAACTATTCGCATTCGTATGGCCTCGGGGTCGACAAGGAACAAATTCGATTTACTTGAATTACGCGTGGCTCAGAACGCGGCGCTGAATTGCCGAGTGGGCGGGCAGGTGGCGGGGAAAAAATGCCAGTCCTTCCCGAGCGAATTTACATAAAGGACGCAGTTGGCTTACTTTGACTGTGCCCTGCACGAATACACGCGAATATTTGTATGCATTTTCACTTCCGCGCGGGGATACACAAAAAGGAAAAAACGGCGCGCGCGAAAGTGGGAATTCTCACTCGGCGTCCTAGTTATTATCGGCGGACTCGAATACATGGGGATTTTTACGAAAGAATTTAATTCCATCGCGAGGCAACGCTTTGCCGACGGTTTTGTTTGTCTCACGGCGAATGTACGTTGATGAAACACGCGATCGCCGACGCGTGGCAATGGCGTTCGATCGCGGCGATTAACTTTTTGCCGCGCGTTAAAAATTGACCCGCTGAGCGTTTTACGTCGGCGAATTAATTTGGCTGGAAAATTGATTCAGTTGCCTACGACCGGTGTAATGAGACTGTAACAAATACTTTGTTTCAACGTCGGAATTCAATTTGTTATCAACTATTGTTTTTGCTTTTTTTTTTGTTTTTTTAACGGTACTTTTAATTAAAAGAATTACAGAACAATGCGAGGTCTTCCGACCGACATTACGCTTTGTCGGCGCGCCGGAGTTATAGTTATGCGTGGAATAAATTTGTTAATGCAAACGAATAGCATTTGTTTGTTGAATCAACAAAATTGCTTGCATTTTTATCTTTGTTTTTGGTTATATATTTAGTTATGAAATATTCAGTTGTCATTCAGTCTTTAAATACAAATGATTTCACTGGACATAATGTTTTAATTTTATACAAGTTTAAGGATTTAATAAATTTTTTTTATACATAAAATGCATTTCAATGCTGATTAAATGAAAAGGTTTTATCCACATTGGTAAGTGCATTTCCTAAAACTAAGTAAATATTTAATTAATCAAATATCCCTGCAATTTTATTTAATCATTTGATTTTTTTTAGTGCAATTTCCATGTCGACTAATGATAACGAGAAATGTGTTTTACAATCAAATATCTAGTACGATACAAACTACAGTAAGAAAATAGAATTAATTAAATTGCTCGTGTTTCATAAAATAGTAATTTTCCTCATGTTTGAGCGCATGTTGCACAAAAATTCATTTACAACTACCACCACACGTAAGTGGTTTGGAAAAAGCAATCGTACAAAAAATTTCGGTCGATTCTACCATATCCTTTCTCTTAACGGCAATTTGAAAAAAACATTATAGCGCCACAAACAAAACTTGAAAAGTAGCAGAAAAGCTGCGCTACTTGCAATTTTCCAAGCACGGTCGAATTTATATTTCACGTGCGAATAAAACCAGGTCCGAATCGATAGCGAAAGATTTCCAATCAGAATGC
The DNA here is from genome assembly GCA_022817685.1 of Aradophagus sp. ZL-2020. Classification (NCBI taxonomy): domain Eukaryota; kingdom Metazoa; phylum Arthropoda; class Insecta; order Hymenoptera; family Scelionidae; genus Aradophagus; species Aradophagus sp. ZL-2020. The sequence goes on along the minus strand of JABFOV010000113.1, from coordinate 29,891 downwards.
ACGACGCGCGCGTCAATTTTAGGCCAGCCTGATGTATCGCGTATGAACGAGTCAATATTTCAAGAGCGTTAAACACATCGTCATCATTAGCACTAATCAGCATCAAGTCTTAATGGACTCGGTGAGTGGCCTGGCATTAAAATTTACCAGTCGTTATTGCGGCCGCGTTTGTTCGACCGGAATATAAACGGGATCTACTTAAATCATAATTCACGTGCCTGTTTAGACAGACCAAATTGATGTCCCTGTGATGGGTTTGCGCGTTCGCAAGTCACGGGTGCCGATAATGAATGGGAAAAGGTCGGGACACAAAGGGGCAGAGCGGGTCTCGATTCGCAAAGTAATTGTCTATGATTCTTATTAAAAGAAGAACGCGGGAGGGGGGGGGGGGTCGGTAAAAATAAGTCGATAGAAAAATAAATAAATAAACAGAACGAAGGGAGAGGAAAGCGAGACGGACGAGATTCGATCGGGTCTTAAATGCGTTTGAGGCAATTTCACTTCCATCACTTCAGCACCGGTTAATCAGACGGTATTGGCTTTTCCATTAAAATTTAATAGCACGGCGTTGTACAGAAGAAAGCACTCGATCGAACGAATTTTGCAAACAGCCTTTTAGATTATTTGACGCGCGGCCGGCCTGATGTACAGTTTTATGTGGCCCAATTAATATGAGCGAGTGGTTTTGGCTTGGCCGTAATAAGCGTTTTTCATTCGCCCGAGTGTAATATTTCCGGCGGCCCAGCAGCCGTAATGACACCGCGACGGCCGCGTTTTATTGTCGCCTTTTTCCACCGTACCAATACAATATGATCTTCGTGATATATGGCGACCGGGCCGCGTCGTTGCTCATTTATATTAATGAGTCATATTGACGGATCGCCTGCAACCCTCCACAGAGTTATCGCTTAAACGTGCGATTCGGCTGTTTGTCCGATAGTTTCAGTTGCGAAGACAATTGCACGTTCGTATTTTCGCGTTGAAGAGATGTTTTCTTTTTGAAACTTAGTTATTTTAATTATACAATTCTGTATGTATTGCAAAGGATAGGTTAATTTGTGTGATTATCAAGATAATTGGAGCAATTTGCGGAGAAGTAAATTTTCGAGGACAACAATCTCGAAAGACGTTTGTTGAATCATCGTTTGAACACTGAGAGAAACAGATTGTTGAACTAACGGTCTTTGGTAGTTAATTTGATTGTAAATATTCAAACAGTGCTATGTTCATTAGTACTAGTTACAAAGTAAAATTATTAAAAAATGATTTGAATGTACAATGACTGCAAATTTGATATTGATTTAAGTTTAATATACTTTCTTTGCAATATGCAACATATATTTTTATAAATAATAATAATAGTTTTTCTGCAGAAATCGTAGGAGGTGCAGTAAAATTTTCTTGTCCTATAATTTAGTCGGAATCCTAACAAAAGTCTTGCCGTCTCTTTTCATTACTGACGTCGTATAAAACAAAACGCCAATAAACCATAGTATCGTATGATTTGACTGAAAAGACAAAGAAAAGTTTGTTGGTCAAAAAAGGAAAGGAAATTGCCTCTGAACTAGCAAATTCAACTTTGGTTGTAAAAGTACTGTTGTTACTGTTCAAAAAGTAATCGGTATTCACATTGGGAGTCGTATCTTGGATATTGCGAGAAATCGAGATTCGAAAAGGTCAGATTCTATAGAACTGATGTACGACGTACTGGAAGAAACGAAAAGTAACTAGATCGACAAGAATCGATGAGATATTGAAGAACTAATCTAAACTGACTGATAAGTGTATTAAATTTGCGAAAAATTGAATTACATTTAGCAGTTTACTATGTACCAAGAGGGAGAGAAATAAAATGCCGCTCTACTTGTTCAATAATGGGGAAATAAGGTGGTCTGTTAGAGGGAATAATGTTGTATTTTATTATCACAAGTGTAATATTATATTATATATGCACCAAGGGAAAAAAGTAAGATTTTATTTCCGAGATGAATATTTTATTCTTTTTACAATTGCGAAAAAAAACGAAGTTTTGTTGTCTAGAGGAAACGAAAATTAAACTCTGTATTATTTCCACATTCTACATTCCAAATAAAACCTTTTACCAAGTACGTGTAAAAAATGGTTCGCAAAAAATATAAAAATCTGGCAAGACAAACCACAAGAAAACATTTTTCAACAAAAGCTTATGATTTTTATCACTTTTCTACAACGAATTAAATAATCTTTAAAACCATTTAAAAGCATCTGATACTTTTTTCCGTCCTGATTAATATAAGGAAATTGTTTTTTTTTTGTCATCGAAAAACCATCCGCTCTCTATTAAGACGCTGTATTTCTGTTGATTATTAATGCCGGAGAGGTGAAATAGACGTGTGAAACTTTGCTATTTTAAAGAGCAGTATAAGCTTCAAAGCAGGCTTTGAATCATCAATTTTTACCAAAACTGGCGAAACGCCGAACGCTTTAAAATTGTCACATTGCTACAAAAAAGGTGATCAGTTTTTTGTTCCTGCCAGTATATATTTTCTCAGTGCACGTATCACTGCCCCTTCCCATCAAATATTGGTTAAATCACGCTACACAAAGCAAAAACCTTAATATGCAAAATCCATCACTTTTACCAAAGAAATTACAAATTATTTGACAGTAATTAACATCGCTCTCAATAAATACCGTGACATTAATGATCAAATGATGCATAAACTACTTTTTGCATATGCAAATAATCAACGGCAATCAACTAGATTAATTGAATTTCATCACACGAACAGCGGCGAAAACGGCACGACGTGCTCGCGAATTTCGCAAACAATACGCGAAAGCACGCGCGTCGTCGCGAAAATGTCTTATGTTGTCGGCCGGTACGTAGTTATGATAATGCACCGTCGGCTATTTTGTATGTATGGAAAACTCGGCAACATTTTTATGTCGAAAATAATCTTTAGATTGCACGGACCTCGAGAGAATTATACATGAAAGTTCTCGGAAAACATTTTGCCAAAGACTATACGTCGAGACGATGCGATGAGGGATGAGGCCGCTGCCAGTGGGATAAGGGCGCGCGGTGATCTCCACCGAATTATCGGTTTTAAATATTCATAAAGAATTTCCGTTATATTTTTAAAGCGAATTACATCGTTGACACAACGGAGTCGGATGATAACCGTCGACGTGCTGGATAATTCAGCGGCGAGCAGTGACTAAGGTTTAATGCAGTATTGATACCAATATGCAACTGAAATTCAATGTCATAATTTCAGGATATTACATACTTATGGACTTATAAAAAGCATGCCGCGGATTTACGTTCCGTGCGCTCAGTTTTATCCCCTTTTAATGCAAAATGTGAATCTCGATAAATAAAACCTGCAATTTCCTCCATTTCATCATCATCATCATCATCATAACCTTCTTAGAATGCGTCATTAAACGACGCTTACTTGCGTCACAGTCTTCGTTCGCCAACAGCTATCAATCTAAACGGAGAGCCGCACGAATTTGCAATTAAAAATTAATTTCGCGTCGAGACTTATTTATTCGATCGACTTTTTACAATCCTTTATTATTCCAAAGCAATCGTCGACTTGCAAAGTTAAAACAAAATTCACTCGAGAGGGATAAGCTGAATCGTCGATTCCGACTCAGCTCGACACGAAGTGAGCTTTTTTCGAAATTCTCGTTGCCCTTGCACATATTAAATCGTAAAACTGAATTATTCACCAAAATATTACTAGACCTTTCATCCCTCAACGAAAAACGCTACGAGATGATCCGCTGAAACGGTTCAAAGCAGCTTTACTTCAATTACAAAAAGCGCGTTTTAGATTCCCTTTATAGATCCGCGTTTGGCTCGAATTGTTGGCTTCGTTAGAAAATACGTCTTCCCGTCCGTGTGCCCGGGCGCTTGATTTTTGTCCCGCTGCGCAAACTTGCTCGTCATTATTGCACTTTAATCTACTTGCGGGCCAATTGTGCTCGCTGCAAGGAGGCTGATAAAATACAGTTGTTTGAAAATTTAGAGCAATAGAGAGGTCGTTTGTTGCAGGTACGTACGTGTGTGTCGCGTTTGCGAGCGCTATTATTTGCGATACACCTTCCTTGACGTCGCGATAGGTCGCGATACAATGCGGCAACTTCGTCGAGGTCGAAACGCTCCGTCTGCTAATGTGAATGGGACATCGACAGATGGTCGTACGGCACTCGGAACTCGAAATGCAGTCCGGCTTGGAGGAGGGCACGTTCAATGAACCGCGAATGCACAAAAGCCGCAGCCCAACGGGACTAGCCAGAAAAGCTACTTTAATCCCGGCGAATGAAAATAGCTCGTGCCGGCTCGAAACAACCCCCCTTCCTCCCCCCTCCTCCACCCCCGACCCGATTTTCCTATCGAGACACGAGACCGCTGCGCGAACTGACGTTACGTCGCTCCTTGTGATTGTAGTCTTTTTCCGACTGTCGCGACGTTGTTCGAACTTTCGATGGTGATTTATGTTTGTTTAGCTTTTGTACGACCCGCGACAACGAGTTTGATGGAATTATATCAATTACGCGGATTGCCGTAAATCATTGGGTATTAAGTTGCGCGGTGCCAACTTGTGTCGTTTAAGTTTCGATTTTCTCGCGTTTGAAATTTCGCTCGCGGTGCTATTGGATTTGTTTCTTACAATGACCGATAGTGAGTAGCGATGGAGGTATTGAATGTCAGTGTTTTTGTAAGGAAGAAAGGTTGAACTTGGATTATTGAATCGCGCTACGAGATTGTATTATTTTGTTTTGTGTTGAAATTAAACGATATCGCTAATGTATTGATTTTTCGGTTTCTTTTTGAAATAAGCTTTTCGATCGCAAGCGAAAGATTTTCTTACGTTGAAAAAATTAATTATTGCACTACTTTCAGAAAATTGACATTGTCAATGGTAATTAACTCAATTGTAACTGTATGATAATTGTGTGAACCTTTGAAATTCACTTTGATTCAATCGGTTCTTTGTGGTAGTAAATCGCGCATCTAAACCTCATTCTACCCACGAAAATAAAAAGTCTTCTTTAATATCAAAGCCTCCACTTTGTAAGCTGATTATTGATCATCGCAATGCTGTACTAAGATTTCTGCCTAGAATTTCGAAAAGCCGTGCTTTGTCATCGCGATGGTATAATCACATCTACATTACGTAGAATATCTTGGGAAATGTATTGTCAGGCACAGTATTATGAACCAATGTAACTAAATATTCTTTTTTTCGTCACGTACCCTTTCTCGTATTTTATTATTTTATTAATTGTAATTATAACTTCAGCAATAATTAATTCTTCTACTCAATTTTATGATCACGTAGACGTAATAAATGCAACAATATATACCTTAATTAATTTTGCAACAAAATTGCAAAATATATTAATGCTTTTACTCAAACGTACAAAAAAAAATTATACCTCCAGGCATAATACTATTTTAATACATCAATCATCGTTTTGTACTGATCACATATTTCATATTGTAACTTTGGAGTTGGAGTTTGCGGCAATACATAAGTTGGGCATCTTCATCCTTCCATTCACGTATAATAGGACAGGACATTGTGTTTCCACGTTGATACGGACAAATATGTTTGTAACAATAAGACAGCAAGCATCAGTATTCCGTCATACATATTATAGTATTATACCAGAGCATCGTACGTGCGACCGCAAAACGACATGATTATAAAAGCCGTATTTTTTATCGCTCGTAACTCACGTAACAAATTAGTTTTTTAATCCAACAACCGTTGCACTTGTATTAAATTATTGTCGTTCAAAAAGCAATTAATTTTTCGCGTTTTGTACTCGTCTAAATTCATTTTTCAACGAAACGCAATTAAAAACTACTTGGTTTATTGCACATTTATTCCGCGATTTCGCGAAAAAAAAAGACACAAACATTCACTTTTATCGCATGCAATATTTGATTCCTGGATTTAATTGAATTGAAAAAACGGGTACAAAGAAAAAATTGCAAATTACGTCGAATCTTTGTTATCGAACTAAAATCAATGGTATGTACCAGTAACATTGGACAGAGTCGAAAGTTAAATACCGTTGCAGCAATTATCAACTGCTGAGTAACAGCTATAGATAAGAAGTAATTACGAGCGTTGTAAATGAAGGGTAGTTACAGTCAGAATCTCAATGGAACCTGTTAAAATTCTGCGTGAAACTATATAATTCTACTTGTGCTCGGAAACGCCAGACTTATATTGCGTGCAATCATTCACTCGTGTCTTATTTTACTCCTCGCAAATCGGTCCTGTCAATTTTTCAACACAACGCCCGCCTAATGAATGTCCACGTTACATCGAATAAAATGTTTGTATTCCATCAATCTTGATGTGCACTAAATCCTAGGAATAATATTTTGATCAACTAATGAAGTTTGAAGTAAGCTTACACATTATAATGCAAATTCGAGTTGATCTAAAACAGCATTACAATGGATTGATTAATTAATTCGCGTAGCTGAATTTTCTGCAAATGCGCGATGCACGTACATCTCACTGATTACAAATAACCATTTAATTAATAACATGAATGAAACCTCTTGTTACAATTGTTACTGTGTATATGGGTTTGTATATTTGTGAATTCTTGTAACCGTCAGTTATGCCAGTAAAAACTGGCATGACTTATCCGCATTTCAGCAGACCCTTTTCAATTTCAGGCTGTTATGTAGTTATTTATGAAAATAACGTTGTAAAAGAAATATTAAAACGTGAAAACTGTACTTTAGTTGCAAGTGTATCATATAAATTTTAATTCTACAATACAAGCTAGTAATTCAAAATTGAGCTGCAAAATTAACATAACATATACTAAAATATTATATTTATTATTTTATTTTGCAATTGCTTTACTTTCTGCCACTTGAAAAAAATTACGTTAGATAAAGAAAAGAAAAACCTTTGCGTACAATCTATGTTGACACGTTGCCAAGACAAAATTTCGTTGAGTCATGAAAAGTTTACAGGGTTAAGAGAGAATCAAAGATTTAGTTAAGCTTTGAGAAAAAAATCTTCGAACGAAATTATGCAATTAAAAAACCAGGATTAAATTTGTTTTGAGTTTCGCTTAATTACAATTAGGCGAACGCTATTTGTGTAAATGTAAATTTAACATTGTCTTTATGTTATTTATTGATATAGTAAACTATTTCATTTTTGACCCACCGTTAACTTTCAAAAGTTCGCATGATTATACTTATTACCTCAATAACGAAATCAAAACTGAAAACAGTTGAAAATAAAGTATGTCGTTGTTTCAATATATGACTCCATTTTGAGCGACTTATCGTTCAATGATCCTAATTCGAATAACAGTAAATCATATTCTTTAACGATAAACTGCGTTTCGATCTCTGGTATCCTTTACCGCCGTAATAACACACCAACCATTGAGCCATTTTTGCCATGAAGCCCGGCAAAGCCATACATTGAATTCGCGGAATAATTAATTCAATCTTGGTACCAAATAACGTACTTCTACGCGCAAATTGTTGCTACGCGCGAGAGCGATGTATCGTGAGCGCAAGCAGCGTGAAACATTTTAAATGCTAATTTCGATCAGGCGTTGATACAATTAGCGGATCGAGATTGAATGAAAGTCATAAGCGGCGATTGAAATTTCGCCGAAGCAATTGCGTTCAAGTTAACACGTCAGTCTACCGGCAGCGGCTGCTAATTTGCCGGTCAATATTTAGACACTTCGGGCTTCGCGTTATTAACATCTATGGCTTGTTCGGTGCGTCGAAACAATAAAACCCGTGCAATTCACGTTCACGTCATAAAATTTGATTTCGAATTCGGACGAGCGAGCGCGCTCTGTTATCCGATCGCGATTCCCCGCACATAAGAATCCCGTCATGAAAGAAGGCAATTTAACTTGAGGCAAAAGTTTCGTTGCTTCGATCAATATTGATAAATACCTCACGGCTTGTTACGTTGCATCACGCCGGATTGTGCGCAGAATCGCGCGCCCGGCCAAATCTCCCGGAACAATTTCGCCCGGCAAAAATCGAATCAATTACCCGGCCCGTTATAAACAAATTGTTCGAGGATCTCCGTCGCAGGTTTAACGGTCGTATTGATGGGAGTCGCGCGGGGGCCAATTTGCGCTGCGTTAAAGAATGGCGAAAGTTTGCGAACGCGGCCACGTGACTCGGATGCCCGCGGTTCGATATTTTTCATCGTCGCCGAGTGGTCGAGTAAGATCGACCGGTAAATCGATTTCGGATGGGAATATGCTCGAGTGACGGTCGAACACTTTCGAAAGTTTTTATTTTCGCGGTCGGTGCGAGGAGAGACGTTGGACTTTCATGCGCTAGTAAAAATGGCGGTGTGAATTCGGAGTCACTGATGTTGAATATTTACTCATTTTGGAAATAAAACGTCTTAAAATGAGACACTTGTTTTCTTCGTACATGAGAAATATTTTAAAACTTTACATGCATTTAAAAAAGAATTATCAAAGAATAGGATCTTCAAATATCACGATAAAAATAAAATTTTGAAGTCGCATGTTCATCGTAAAAATAAACAAAATTGCAAACCTTGATTTACCATTTGTTTAACCCTGATTCGAAATCAGGTAAGTAACATCAGTGTCTCAAACATGTGGATTCAGCAGTAATTTTATGCAAGTATAATAATTCTAGCTTAACTTTCATCTCGCTATTGTTTCAGCGTGAACCGAAAACATTGTCTTAAAATGAAAATTATTTTCCTTGTATTCATATATGTATCTTACAGCGAGTATCTTGAAGCACATTTTATCTTACGTCATCTACATAGTACTTTACATCATTTTTATCACTGCTCTAATGACTTTCTAATTTTAAAAAGCACCATCCTCAAATTAATCTATTTCTTTTTCTTTTTGTGCGTGACAAATGCATTGTAGTTATTTATTTGCATACTTCTCGCAGACCCAATTGCGCATTCTGCGGTTAATCGAATTATTAAAGGCAAGGGTCATTACAGTGCGTCGGTGAAACGGCATGACTCTCGTGAAGAATCAGGTTTGCTTACGTATGTCCTCGAAAATAATTGGACCAGATAAGTGTATATCGGGCGATGGGTGAGGGTGGAATAGACGTGCCCGGTTTATGCACGTATGTCGGTGAAAGTCGATGCTCTTCCGTGGCAGGAACTGGCTTCGCGTACACTCATACATGTTTCAAGAAGTATCGACCACGGCGCGCATCCTCAACGAGTTTCAGTGTGTTCTTTACAATGATTGAAGAGCTTGTTAAAGCACTGACATTAAAAGAGCATCGAGTGAAATTAATGCCCGACAATATTCCACCCTTTTTTGTCAGATAGCCATTGTTATTATTTACGGATTAGCGCGCTCAAGTGGTGATTCGCCTTGTAATATGTAAAAGTTGACAATTCGTAATCGAGAGCGATTTCAACCGTACTATAAAACATCGTAAATGATTTACGAACGTCCGCTTGATCGTTGAAATAGAATCGATGGAAAACATGATTTGCCCGATTGAAATTAAAATTTGAGTTGAATTTGTGGACGAAGTGACGAAGGTTTTGACACTTTATAGGATTAATAATAATAAGTTAATAAAGGCAATGTACATTTTACTTTTGATAATATAGTCAATTTACTTAACAGTATTTATTTTATTTAATTCGTATCTTCTCGCTTGATTATTGAAATATTGCAATACATACAACGAAACGAAGACTCATATGATTCACTTTCAAACGCGTTGTTCAATTTCTCTTTTTACACTTCCATCGTTTTCCATACAATGTTGGTTATTTCAAAATGTTTCTACTTATTTAACGTAGCGTCAAACGTTGAAACCAAAAGGATGGAATATTTGTAATGTTAAAAGGGTGTTCTTTTTGTTTGAAATTCGTTAGCCGTTGACATCACAATCACTGGTTTCATGAAACACGTAGTCAATTTCGCTTAAAAATTATTTAATGCCAACAAAATCGAAGTAGGAAAGTATTTCAGCAAAATGGAAGAATATTCGACCAATTATTCGAGAGTCAATTATTCGAAGCCAACGATTACTGCGAATAGTTTTATTTTGTCAACAGAAATGTATTCGTCCTTTTGTTATTTCTGATTCGCGGGGCGAATATTTATTTAACTCGAAACGTATGGGCGTGGTGAGAAAAACGTTGCTTTAATGAATTTAAAGCATTATGAAAGGCGCCACTTGACTCGCGTATAACGATATATATATGACATCGTCGTGGCACAAAATAATTAGGGAGAAGTTTACGCAGGCGAAAGCATATGTCTTCCACACTTCGCCACTTATCAGTGGATGTTGCATGGAAAATTCGACGCATTGTGCGCAAAGTTAACTGCTTAGGAAGTGGCAGTCATAAATCTTTGGCATCACATAATTATCAGTCAATTGAATACTACACGATAATTTGTTAGCCGTGAAGTTGCTCCGTTGTAAATCATTACTTTAATTAGAGAAGTTATAATAAGTACAGCAACTAACAAGAGTAACCATTTCACACGAGTGATTAATACTTTGCTGTCGATTACGTTTCACTGCATTATTTTCCGACAGTCTGAGCAGGCGCGTTCGCATCGAAAGTAATTTGCAATAATTGCTTTATTAATTACGATAAATACGAGAATTACGATAAACTCGATGATTATCGGTAGCAATGCATTGCAAACCGATGCAGAACAGGCCGATGGTTCGCATGCTTGTCATTTATTCCGTTTCATCGGCAATAAACATAGCGCGGCGATAAGAAGCAAGTTGAATTTATTATGTTTATACTCGCAACATTATGCAGAAACAGATTACGTATTGCCAGCATAGGAGCACCGTGGCTCAAACTTGTTTCAGACTCAGCGCAATAAGTTTCAGTAATTACAATTGCAACATTGAAGTAAACTTGTTCCAAAGATAACAACGCAACAATTTCACTGACTTTCCTAAGTTTCGACGAAAAATGCACTTTATGACGCGCCGCGCTCGTTTATATAATGCTCGAGATGAATGACTTGTCCCGATTGCAGGGATATTATTTTATGACAAGGTGATATAATTAAATGATCAAAGGTGTAGCGAAGCATCAGTTCACGCGCAATTTAATGTTGCCAGAAAAAAAAGTTGGCGCAACTATTCCTACGTTTTCCTACAAACTTGCTGTGCTATTTTACGCGTCCTGAAACGATCGCGTTGAAATGACATTGTGTCGGAAATAGTCTTTCGAAATCATTAAAGCTGTTAAAAATTGTTCGACGTCTTTTTATACATTTCCAGGTATTCCACCTGAAAGTTATTGATTAAATAATTAAGTCCCTTTTCTTGCACACGAGAGTTTACAGCGGAATCAACTTACTCAAGTTCATTCTTACTCACTTTGATGCATTTCAGCGCATCAAATTTTCAACTCGAAAAAACTTTTCGTCTATTATTTTCAAAGTACGCGGTAAAATATGGCCAAGCCACAGTTTTGTAAACATGGAAATATTGTTTTATGAAAGTCCGCCATAATATTTCAGCAATAAGCACCCGGATTATGAAGCTTTGGAAGAAGCTGCCGCAATAACCGTGAGCTATTGCTGAAACGCGCATTATAAAAAATGCTTTATCACGAGTCGCGGAAAAACCGCGCAACTCGTTGACAAAAACTGGTCTGCGAAGATAAACGCGCCTCGAATCGTTATGACAATCGAACTTTATTTCGAGCGTTGCATGCAATCGAGGAAAATGCTCTCGGCGTTTTTCTAAGGCGGTTGTCGAAGCGAGTTAAACTTGGCTCGGACGTTGCACCGTTTATACATTGTATCTTATACGAATTAATTACGCATTTTTTGGCAGAACGGGCAGAAACTTTCCTCTTTTTCTTCCAAACGACGCTGAAAACAACTTTGAAAGTTTACTTCGAGAATTCGTTCTTTTGTTAGTACAAGTCTCTTCATAATCGCGGCCTTTTCGGTTGCCTTATTTATTGTTAACACAACAGAAGATTGATTATCGCATTTATTATGAAAACATCTATTGAACAACGAGCGACTATGCAATTTACACTATCGATCGTTTCATAACTGATACTTTTCATAATGAATCCTCGTGCGAACGTTGTACAATTGATCGTTGAATAAACGACACGTAGTACAAAGAATTGCTGCACAAATCAACATCGTATACAAATTCTGCATGCCCGCCGTTCGATCTCGCACGTATTTCATTCAAACATTGTATCAGATGAGCAGAGGAAATTTCGAGTGCCGCGATTTGCCGCAAAAAGTAATTATCGATTGAAGAATGAGTGTACTTATCTCGACGCTACTTCTGACGCGATGTTTTTTCGTGATCAAATGATCAATCGTTAAAAGAAAAAAAAATGGATCTCTTGTATAATGAGAATCACAAACATAAAACATAATCCTTCGTTAAACATTTGAGTAATTATAATCAAACAAAGATTCAGATTCGTTATCAAAACCCTCGTGTAATAATTTTTATTTCGTGCGCAAAACAGTTACTTTGCGCAACCCTTACTACCTTGCCATACTTTTTCCGAACGTACAACTAAAAAAATAGCAATATCTCGTCATGGAAAATCGAAATTTTCTGATCAACAACATTCGATAAAAGGCTGAGGAATTTATTAGCGTAAAAGTAACTCGTAATAAATAACCGATCGAAGCGTAGATGAAAAAAAACGTTCTTTCCGAGCGCGAACAAGTGGCGCTGTCGGGATAACGAAATTCGGCATTAGAAAAGGGGAACGCATGGTGCGCGTCTCGCATACCGACGGTTTTACATGTTTGACCCCGGGGTTATGATCGACGAACTCATTGACTCGCGTTTGAACGTTCGACCGTGTGCCCATATTTGACCGTAACATAAGTGGCGCGCGCACTCGGCAACTAGCAGCGGCTCCGCGTACTAATTCGTTATGATTCCCCGGGATCCGATAGTCTAATCGCGGAATATATAACAAATATCCGATTACCGGGGCTTTGCGCTGTCATTCTTAGTTGGCCGGAATTAGTATTGTATTTGTACCGCGATAAAGGAAGATTACAGCGAGCATCGTTATATTTTACGACGGGGGCGCCGTGAGGCTGGGGCGGCGATTGCGAAACAACACTCGGGCGGTGATCTACAGATTGCCGACCGCCGAAAGAAAACCGTTCTTACAATAAACCCGTCTACGCCGGCGTCGCCGCGCTGGCAAGACTTTTACGAGCGCGAGACTTAGTGCGCGACTCGACTCGCGGTTAAGGGTGCCGGCGGCGGCGTAATGCCCGGTGCCATTGTGTGTATGGTAATACGCGTTTTGCCATTGTTATAAATCTCGAGCATTACATTCGGCCGCGTAAATCGTAAATTTTAATTAAAACTCCCGCTTGATTAAGGCGAGCTTTTGGATCCGGGCGTTTATGGGTTAATCAATTGGGGCCGTTCCTCGGCGTTCGGGGTTATTTCGTTTCAATTGCACGGGAAATTAACGCGCGTCGGGATATAATTGTGATGATGCATACGTAATTAATAAGAAGCTTGGGTGACTGGCTGGTGGGAGTAATTGCCGGAAGTCGGGGACAAACTGAAAGCGCGAAAAAGGATGAAAACTGTTCGAGCGGTGAAACTGTTGACGTTATTGGTTAAAGGGGTGTTTAAAATGTAAGTGGCTGGATAGTTCGTTACAATAATGTAACTATAATTTATGTTAATCACACGGTCACTGATAATTTTGAATCAAAGAACAAATTGATTTTGAATTTTAATGTAACTTTAATTGTTATGGTCGTGGATTCAAATTGCTGCCGAATAATCGATAATTTCCTTATTAGTATTAATGTAATGAATTAGTGTCTATGCGATTAAATAGAAACAGAAATTATTGGCCGCGACACAAATTAATTAGAGGCGGCGAACATGAAAAATTATGATAAATACACTGTGGTTTTTCGTGAAATATTAAAGTGAATTAGACTGACATTTTTTTTCTTTTTTATTTGAAGCAATAAGATTTAGGAAATATAGATGTAATATTATATTATAAATCATGGTGTTTAATTTATATTGATGAAATATTACAGAACTAGGGCGAACTTATATTGTCTTTGCAATGTGTATTGCCAAACTAACCTACAACTTATGAATAATGTACGGCATCGATTTCATTTATCAGTGATGTTCTATAGTTTGGTTTTGTTTGTTGTATTCTTTCATCGAAACTATATAGGAACTTGCAAGCAATTTCTATCACAAATAATATTCAATAATATGTTTTCAGTGGAATTATGAATAATTATAACTTTAAATTAGAAATTGTTGAAATCTAATAATGATTGCATTTAGTTTATATTAATTTTGCTTCATTGATTGATGATTCATCATTTGCAACATCATTGTTACTAATGTATTTGTTAATTTATTAAATTAATTTTTTTTTTTTTTTTTGAGATAAAAACATTTGAATCATGTAAATGATTTTTTTTTCTATCTATAATTATGGTAACTTTGAAAATATTTTACTTACAACGTAAACTGTACTTTTTATTACCAATTTTACTGGAATTATTCTGTTTGAATACTTGAGTATACAAATTAAATATATTATCAACCGTTCCCAATTTGGCCAACAACGAATCACCCTGCCATATTTCCTTTTTATAATCAACTCAAGTTCATTCTGAATGCCACTGAAATCGCGATATCGGCAAATTACGAATCCTAAACAATGTGCCCATAGATTCAAATAGCAGCGCTATCGGGTTGTTATACGCGAGAGAAACGGCCTGCGGATTTATAAGTCTAAACGGAACGACCGCGAGTATTGGACTTATAAATCTGATATTTTCCGCAACGGGTTCAATAGCAGCGCGATAATTCTGCGTGTATTATACGACTGCATAAGTTGCTCAAGGAAACGCCGCGGCATTACGGCCGCGCTCCTGCGCTCAGCAGAAAATTAAATTACTATCAATAAATATTTTTTGCCGTCAATTTTTACGACCCGCTCGTATACCACCTTTATGCCCCGCTTGGATTTTTATTTGTCAATTTTGTAATCATGATGATGCGTGCGCGGCAACGTAAACGATGATTTATCGTTTTCATAAATGCGCGGAAGTTTAGTCCGTAAAGTTTAATTGACGCCCGTGCATAAAAGAATTGCCAAGTCCGCGCGGCCCGTCGATTCGCCGAAACCGGCGTTTTTATATGCGGATAATTTTATGTCACTCGAATGGGATGCGAAACGCGCAGCGCCCTCCCCCCACCGCGTCGCCATCATCCGCTCGTAAAGACGAGTTAAACCGGACAAACTACGTGCGAGATTTTAACGCGCCTCCGAGACATCGGGCCAACATATGCATAAGATTTTCAACAATGCGCGTGCAAGCGTCCGGAATTTCCGAATTTAAATACTCGAGGCCGGGCGTAATTCCGCGAAATTATTCATGAAATTACGGAAACGGCTCAGCCGGGCATGAATAATTAACAAAAACGCCCAAATCGCCTGAGATTCAATTTGCCGGCGGTGTATCGCGACGCGAACATTTTTGCGATTGCAAAGGAGAGCCGGGGAGATCGCGGTCGCGGTGGACCGGGCGATTCGATGGGCGCGACAATAAAGGACCGACGAGTGCGGGCGAAACAAACGCGGGCGTAATTTTATGTCTTCGCGACGAAAAATCAAGCGATGCTCATAGGAAATATCATTCATTACGAACAATGCCATTTGCATAATTACTGCGCCAACAATGCAATTTTCATCGGGCTCACTTGCCCGCGGACGAAATGCATTGTCTGTGCATTTACATCGCGTGTTGGCCCCGCGCTCGTCCGGTTTTGTTCGGCAAAGTAAATAAGTCGAAATTAAACCTCTTTATGATTCCCTTATATTAAGCGTTGTTATAAACACTACAACCGTGGGTGTCTGATGAGAATTATGTGCCGTCTGCGTGAGATGTTTGTTCGCGCGAGGTAAGATATTAGAATTGGACCTTCTTCTTCGTTCGCGAGATCGCAATGTCGTGAATTGAGAACGAAACGAAAATGAATTCTAACTCTGAATATAGTTGAGCATATCTTTTGCATCATTAAATTTGTATCAACGTGAGCGCGATACAATTTGAAAAATCTCCTTTTCTTATTGCAAGTAGTAGTCTGTTCGACAAACGAGCAGAAAATAATCAATTAAAAATTCGTCTCTGGTCGGAAAAGTTTAATCGACGATTTTTTGATACAATCTTTTTCATCTTTTTTCGATTCAAGAGGTCCTTTTCACTCGAGGACACAATTTTTTGTGGAAAAAAGGATTGGCAAAAAATGGGTTAATAAAAACCAACGAGCGGAAAAGAAAACATCGATAACAAGACCTAAAATTGAAAAGAAGGCGCAGATATACAATCGACGCGGCAGCGACAAAGAAATGAAAAGGAAAATAATAAAATGTGATCGAAAGCGCAGTTGTAAATTGCGGAAAAATATCGCCGAAAACATAACATGTAAATACTTACTAATCCGAAATGAAACTGACGGACCGAGCGAAGTCGAACGAACGGGAGGATGCGCAAAAAGCGCGCCACAACGCGGTCTTTATTTTGAACCTCGGCGTCGCCGCGATGACAAATCGGGCGGCAAAAAATTAACATCTTCGATTTTAAATGCCGCGCGCCAATTGAATGTCGCGGCGCCGTGGGTGGGGGGTGGAACGAGAGTCGCTGAATTATTTCCGCCAGGCCGTGGCGGCGCCTTCGGGGTATTTGCCCGGTGGCTTTAGATTTGCGGTTATCCGGTTTCATCCGGCAAAATAAATAAGTAAAAATTACACGCGTTTTTATCTTTTATTCATTCTCGGAGAAAAAAAGAGAGGAAAAAAAAGCGTGACGTAAGCCGCGGCAGTAAGCAATTCGCCTTTAATGATACGACCGCCAGTGCCGGAGATACACGTCTTTTGCTAGGAGCGATGCTGGGAGTTTGATATTGCATTTGTTTTACAATTCAAAGTGGGCTGGCATTTCTTTTAAGTATTCAGTCGGCGGAGTTACGCAGAAAGGAGAGAAAACCGTGCGCTACCACCCCCCCCCCCTCCCCGACACGTACACTACCCGTTTCTATCTTGCTTCAACTCACTCTGTAACACTCTTCTCTTTTCTCAAATGGGAATCTTGGGGTTTCTTCGGACAGTCCAAAACCATTGGCACGGAAACTCTTTTGATTTTACGTCGATACAAATTCGGCCCTTTTCCATCGTCGGCATTTTCACTAGTTTATGTGTGTGTGGGTGTATATATGTGCGTGTGTGTATGAATTCGCACGTGCGTGCGCGTGCGTGTTTGCACCCAATACACCAAACACGCGCTGAATATTTCCCACCATCCCGCTACCGCGAACCAAATTGAAATATTCTGTTCGACAAGAAAAGTTCGTACTTTCTTACTCATTCAAAATAGAATAAATCAGGAACGATGAAGGATAATGTCGCGTTTTTATCGACGCCGGTTGGAGGAAAAAAGAATTCGGAACGCGAGGAGGGGGAGGAAAAGAAATTGCTAGGGCGAGGGAATAATCGTTTCTTTTTTCCCACTTCCCCACTTGCAGTACGTGCACGTGAGATGGTACATTATTCATTGCCGGTGTATTAAATATTTCAATTTTCGCGCGAAATTCGCCCGGCGAATGGGCGTCATAAAAAGTCTGACGCGAGTCCGTGATTTTTGTACCTTACTTGGCATCGCGCGGGGTTTGATGAAATTATTACGCGGCTTTCTTACCCGCTTTCGTGCCGACGATGATTACAAAAATAACTCGCCACGACCGGCTCGTTGACGATAAACAAGCTTTCCGGCGCTAACGTTGCGCGTAAAATGCGGATGCTTCGGTCGGTGTGAAAATGGCAACGCAAAGGGAGCAAAAAAAGCCGCATAATTGTATTTCGAAAGCAGAAATGAATAGCGGGGCATTAAGAGGCGCGGTTGAATGTATCGATGTCCTTAATGCGGCGATATTGTGTTTTATTTAAAACGCGGCGCGCCGTTCGATTGGCTTGCATATTTCATGGCGTTACTTTCTGCCGTGAAATAGACGCGATGTTGGAGTACTAAATAAAATATAAAACATCGCTCTGATTGAAAAAAAAGATCGACTTCGTCAGAATGTAAAAACGAGCCAATTAAGCGGATTGTTACTTTGAGGAAAAAGAAGTAACACACGTTGCTATGTTTTCTAGTCGCTGGGATTCGCTGTTTCTTTTACATGCGCAAAAACACTGCCGGAATTAAACGAATTCAATTCACGAACGAGAACACATTTTACATTTTTTTTTTCTTATTTTTAGTAATGTG
Organism: Aradophagus sp. ZL-2020; assembly: GCA_022817685.1. Classification (NCBI taxonomy): domain Eukaryota; kingdom Metazoa; phylum Arthropoda; class Insecta; order Hymenoptera; family Scelionidae; genus Aradophagus; species Aradophagus sp. ZL-2020. The sequence goes on along the minus strand of JABFOV010000113.1, from coordinate 11,549 downwards.
CAAATATTGAGAGAGTGCGTTCTAGATTTATTAGAGAAATATAAAATTTAACAGCACGCTCTTTTTTAGAAGTACCCCAGTAAAATAAATGTACGTTTGAATTTGGTCGGAACGAAATCGGAAATCGGAATGAAAATGATAAAACTTGGTCTAAGTTAAATTAAAATAACACTCACAAAAAGGATGCATCGAGTAAAAAAATTTTTTCTTGGTTTAAGACAAAATGTATCTTGATATTTCCCCAAGAATACATTTTCTTGAGCCAAGAAAAGTTACTTTGATTCAAGATACTAAGTGATTAAACCGAGAAAAAATGTCTCGGCAGGATGAACTAAGGTTTTAATCGAAGAAATTAATAGCAAAACTTAATGATTTTCGTCGTCATGGATCAGATTTTTTTTAATTAACGAATCTGATTTTTTCTCCTATTTTGATCTAAAACTAATCAATTTTAATAATTTCCATTTCGATCAAATTTGAACTTTAAACCTAGATTTGAAATTCAGACCTAATTTTTTTAAGCAGGTTTTTTTCGTTTTTTATAATTATTTTATTTATATTAATCGTGAAAAATTGTATGTGGATATTCCACAGACATCCTCAAAAGTAATTATCAGTTGGTCTGACAAAAGTCTAGATCGTAATCGCAAGACAGACATTTGCCAAACACATGCCGTACCACTGCCAGACTTTTGAAATTTGGCAATACTACGGCACACACTGGCAATAGTACTAGTATGCGTGTGGCTTGTGATCAAGATCTAAATTTTTTCCAGATTAATGCCAGATCGTCTGGCAATATTTAGAAAAAATTATTTGAAGAGCATTGAAAAAAAACTAAAATCAACTGAGGTAGAATTAATTAAACGTGAACTAAACGAATATTTTCTCAATTTTTTCCCTTTCGTATGTACGAAACTTTTTGATGCGTAAAAAGTTTGTAATGTTGAAATTTTTAATGAATTTAAACGTGGAAAATTTTATATTGAAATGTTATCTGAAACTGGCCATGCAGAAAATTTTATTAAAAAAGTGAAATAGTTCGATTTATTGTTGTTATTTGATAAGAATATATTTTTACGACTAAAAAACTAGTATGAACAAGTGTGTATTAAGAAAAAGTTTCGATCAAAATCAATGAAAAATAACTTTCAATTATTGCTGATAAAAAATTACTGAACTTGAAATGATTTTTCATAAACGATCATTAAAGATTATTGCGTGTTCTAAAAATGATCTATGAATTTTCAGTTCAAGCGATCAACACTTCAGAAATAACGTTTTTCAATAAAAATACACATTTCCTCCATCTAAAAGTTATTTTCTCAAAAAATCTACCCGACAACGTGATTATTCCCAATAAATATACTGTTTTTAAAATATTTAAAAAAGTGGAAAGAGCAAGAATTATGGCGTGAAAAGTAGTCGTGTATACAATCAAAACACTCAGGCAAATTGCGGTATGTAAAACGTATTGCAAATTTTAACATAGTTATTGAAACTCGTCGTAACCGGCGCTTATGAAAACTGCACACTTTGCATGAGGGTTGCATGAATTTTATGTAAATCTATAACCATTATTCAACTGTTATACAAAGTTTGCATGAATCTAAGGTAGCGCCGGCTCGTCACGCGGAATTCAATAAAAAACGAACCGTTTAAGAAGTAAATTTCTTACGTATTATTCGGTTTTATTATTTACATTTCTTAAACCGGACGGTGAATATTGTTCAGCGATATTGCGCACGTAACATTTTTGTCCAAATCTATTATTGAATTGTCTTGCAATTGAATTATTTAATATTAATATTAGACTTGAAACGGAACGAGATATAATTAAGATATGATTAGATCCGATAAAACGTAATTAGAAGTCATTGAGTTGAATTACATCGAATAAGATATAATTATATACCAGTTAATGATACAATAATACAGAACGTTTACCATTCAATGTTAATTGAGAATGTACTTTTATTCACAACGTAATTCTAAAAACTTGACTTTTATCATAAATCTTGTTACGCCGAATGAAATAATTGTTGGTGAAAAAATGTTCACTTACAGCGTTAATTTAACAGTTTACTGTTATCTTTTAATTACTATTTTGGCAGTCTACGAATAAAATAAGAATAAATCATAATTATAACAGGCTTCTTTTCATCATAATTAACCCCTGACATGAGGTGTAAGTGACAGTATATCGAACGATCGTGATTATGATAATAATTTGCTTCCCAAAGTACTTGTAGTTAGTAAATTATGAGAGAAATTCTGTAGTGCAACGTATTAAAAAGTAATTGACATTTATTTTAATTAGAAAATAATGAATTATTTTGTGCAACAACTGAAGATTAATTGTCTTTAATTTATTGCTATTCAATTAAATTTTACATTGCACATAAATAGTATCGAAGATGATTAAACTGTATTTTATTTCACAGTTAATGTGAACCCTAGAAAAATGTGCTTTTTAAACAAGTTAAATATAAATATTTTAGAACTACGTTATTGTAGTGTACAAATTAATATTATATGAAGAATTCATATGGAATCGTTTTACCTGATACGATGTGCTGCATTATTATAATGGACTGTCCTTTACAATACAATCGCCAAACCAAACTTTCATACTTTAATTCATAAAATGATTACACATTTCCTATGAAATATAGGCCAATTCTATTTGACGAATATTCATTTAATGTGTCGCTGATGGACATTTTGCAACTGACGGAAGCCAAAGTACGTGCTCTTGAAATAGACTATTCAAACGAAATTTAATTTACTAAAAACGTGGCATTATTTTGTCTCCTCTTTTTCTCACTTTAAGCTTTCAGTATTCGTGCATTTCTTATACATTTTCTTCCACACGTTGAAATTATGATAGAAGAATTTGTATAAAAAAGTTATTTCAATCAAAAAACTAAGATCTTAGTGATAACACATTAATCCAAGTGATTTATATTGAACAAAAATTATAATTACCATCCATTCAATCATAATTTATAGTTTTTGTTGAAAGATCCTTTTTCGCGAGTGCATAAATTCAGAGAAAAACATTCAACTTAACACGCTGTGCAAGTTTTAGTTATTTTATAACTTCACAGAAATTCTTACTAATTATATTCCTGTACAGTCTACCAGAACTCCTGCAACGTTTTCAGGAAGCTATATACATGACAAGTTCATTTTTTCAGTAAAAGTTTTTCTGTTTTCAAACTCCCTTTCTACGCGATATTAAGTATCTGGAATCACCGGAGTTAAATCTGAATTTATTCTAGAGTTTGAACAAGAACAATGTTTAACAGACCTACGCGGAGACAATAATAATGCTTTGAAAAAGAAATGAATATATGAGCTTCCGGTGTAAAAGAATAAAGATTTACAAGAATTCGCGATAAAAAGCAAATTAATAATGTTTAATATTTCAAATTCAATGTTTTTAATTCGTCTCCATAGTATATTTTTTCTTTGTCAAAAGAATGAAATTCACTTACTAAAAAACTAATTTTCATGATTAATTTTCAAATAAAATTATTAACCCGTACTTAAAATGTTATAATTCAATGATTGAGTGAAAAGATCCAGTGAAAAGCAAATAAACAATTACACTGAGAGAGAATACCTTTAAAGAATTACTATATTTCATATTAAAAGTCTTGTATCATTCGAATATTTCCGATTCAATTTTTGAAACTTTAGATAATTGTAGTAAATTGAAAAAGTAATTGCAAAAAATAACTATCAGATGATGCTGCCATACAAATACTTTTAATAAAACATGGTAATTCTGAAAACGATTTCTCCCTCCGTGTATTCGCTTCCGTAAACATTTCGTTCACGCATACAACAAACATTTCTCTATCACATAATAATCCTCAACTATTGAAAAAGCATATACTACCCTCGCTCAAAAAACTATTATGATTTCCTTTTCCTCGGCATGTACTTTTTCTCCCCAAGTGCAACAATAAAATAAAAAAATACAACACTATAACAGTCGCTTTATCATTATGATAACCCGGGCCGAAATCGAACAAACATCCACGGATTGGAATAAACCCAAGAGAAAGACCAAACGGCAAACATCGACTGTAAACAAGAAAAAGTCGCGAGTAAGCTCGAACCCTGTTGATTTTCAATGTTGACACTCGTTGACTTGTACTTTGTCGATTGCAAAATCCGCCGTTGTTTATGAAAGAAAACTGTTGGCTCGCGGAACAGCTTGAGCCGCGACAGCGCGTTTGTTTAAAAAGCACTACTCCACGGCGGCGCCCCGGCGAGCCGGCCTTAAAAGGCGCATAAATTTCCCGCCCGCGAAACAATAACCAAACTGCGGGCGTAAATTTTCGTTTTCAACGGAACGGCTTAATCCGCGACTACCACTCCCGTTTATTCCATTGCCTCGCGTTGAAGCGCGGATGAATTAACTCGGGGGCATTAACTGATGAAGACGCACGCGGTATGCAAAGAACGCTTTTGCCGGCGATTGAGCAGTCAGCCGGGGGAAATAAGAAAACAAGCGACGGGAAAGAGGCCGTCGGCGGTCGGGCGGAATTTAAGTAGGCGGCTCGAGTATCTCGCGTGATCCTGATTGTACACGGGCGTAGGCACGTAAGGCGGGGCGACCGGGGGTCAGGACTGGGGTGGCAAGGAGCGACGTTGTATCGGCGGTTATCAGGCGATTAACCCGGGCAAACGCGACCGGTCTTGTTGCGAGCTAATCCTGTAAAGCTTAGTACACATCTAACGAAGATCGATGGCGGGGCGCGCGAACAGCGTCATGCTTTTACCGTCACGGCTATGCGACGGGCGAAAATGAAAATGGACTTTTTTCACTTTCACTTCCGTAGCCGCCGCGACGCTGGATTATATTATCGACGTTAAAACGTACAAAGCAGATCGGCCGCCTGCGTCATTTATTATTCGCCGTTCGCTTAATTTAAACAGCAGGCATTTTTAAATTGAGCCCTGCGGAACGCTCTCGCGCCGGTGGATTAATTTTTATAAATTATATGCCGCGCTGGCTCGCGTCGCGCGCGTGATAGGTATTAATAAACGCCGACGTTTTTCATACAAATTAAACGCGCCTACGCGCTCGCGCGCCATGCCCGGGACGAGTCTTGAAGAGTTCATATGGCTGTGGTCTTTATTTTCCATTATTCGCCCTTGAAAAGATTGATGCTAGAGGATTGGAGTAGACTTTTTGTACGATGGAAGGAAATATTTTTGTAATGAGAATAAACCGTCTTTTCTTTTTTTTATGGATTTTTTTTCTTTTTAGTAAGAAGAGTTTTTAGAATTAACTAACACTTTATAATTTATGTAATTTTACATCATTAACAGCACTAAGTAAAAAGTACTGATAATGAAATCTGACTTTTTATATTATGGTAATTGACATAATTTTCGGATAAAGAAAAGGCTAGCGTTTCTAATTCCATCCTCAAGTTGTTTTATATAACGTTGATAAAAATGTCGTTTGGATTTTTAGGTCAATAATCATTTGTTCTAAGCGTAACAATGTGGTGTGGATTTGCCTCGTGGCAATAACAGCAATGTTTCTGCATTGTTGATATGCAATGTTTTACAACATCATTGTGACCCTCACAATTTGAGATTACATCCTTTATCATGTCAATAATACTCTTTACAATATGATTTTCTCAATGTGTTAAACCAATCGAAATGAAAATTACTTTCCTAGAAGCATTGATCGTTTGACAATGGAGACGTAGTTTTGATTTAACTATCTATAAATGGTTAAATCTACAATTTGTGATTATTTATTTTCATTGCTTTATTCCCCTAGTAAGTAAACTTACTTCCTGTTATCATCAATGCATAACTTTTTTTATCCTAATGAGGTTACTTTGAGATGTTATAACTTTAAATTCGAAGAGCAATGATTGATAATCCTGGATTGCTATAACCAATAAGCTTGAAAGTTGTGTTATTAAAACTTAAACCAATTAAAAATTCACCAAAAATGAACTTTCGTATTTTCAGTAAATCAAGACAAACAGTAAAACAAAATTGTGCTTTCAATTACTTTTAGGTTTAAATGAATATAAATTTGCATTATATTGATAATATTTCTCTTTCGTGTAACGTTCAATGAAATTAGAATGAGTTATAATTTTTCCAATCGTTGGTATTGCTTTTTGAATAAAGTTAATCGCGCATTTAGCAGAGCAAATATTCACAGTCTAAAAATACAGTGTTCGGGGCTTTGCACTCGGATGTCACTTAAATTCACGCTTGCGGTGCTACTGTGAATCAGCTGTCAGACTAATCGTCCGAGCAGCCTAAATTAACGAAATGGTCATTTAAACTGCTACGATTCTCTTTTTTTTTCATCCCCACTGTTCCCTGTTTTATGTTAGGCAATTGAAACGACAGCGAACCCGTTTTATCGTTAGAGGATTTCATTGGCGAAACAAAATGACTTTTACTATCAAAAGTTCATTTCCAATTACTCTATACTAAGAGTAATTCCAATCGCTCTAACGATATTAATGTAATTTGTTAACTTAAAACGTTAATATTGATGTTATTATAAAATAATCAAATTTTGCAATGTATTAAACGACACAAATATTTATTGAACGATTATTAGACGATTTATATGATTATCTACACATCAAGTAAACTAAGAAAAGCCAAATGTATTTCTTGTCAACACTGCAGCACCTCCGAGAAGAACGTTCATTTCGTGAGTTTATTTCTAAGTAGTACAAATCGAACGATAATAGCTATGTTATATAAACTACATATATACTCTCATATAAACTACATGTAAATTTATGTAAATGTACAAACCGAAGGAGAGCAGTCGGTATTTTTGGCAACAGATTTGCATTCATGCAGTCACTTTTTCGCAAAAATATTTTCTCAATATTTGTTTGAAACCACCCCGCGAAGCGCGCCCGAATGTTTATACCCGCGTTCTTCGAACGATCAAATTATTTAGATTCGCTCGATAATCGATGTCCATTTTTTCCCGTTTTATTTGTCCCGATACAATCACAAATAATTTGATTTCATACGGTGAATCGCAACAAGACAACGAAAGTAGTCATAATTGATTTTTATTTTCAATCGAAAAACTTGCAATCTTCTTCCGTCGACGGACTTTGCCATGCAATAGCCATTTCGACGGAAATGAATGTTATAATTGTGTTCGAATAATTTGGCTTCGAGTATAAAAATGTTACGTTCTTTGTAAATTACAGCGTTCTTTATAAATTTAATCAAGTCCCCAATAAATTGGCTTCCTTTTGCGTTGCACAATTTTATTTGTTCTTCAACATTCGATCGTATCTTTTCTATAATGAAACCCGGCGTTTTTCGTGCTCGCAAAGTCAACGGTTTGAATAATTGCTCGTTCGAAAATTAATTAAATAAAGAAGGAAAGATCAATGTGGCGCGGCGTGAAAGAAAAGATTTTTCAATTATCACAATTTCATAATTATTTGAAAAGTGTGGTCGGTCGAGTATATTGGTGAAAGGCTCGCTGGTCTGAAGCGCTCGTTCGCATGATATCCCGCAGTGACGCATTACAGTCGATTCAATTACAACGGACGATTCGACGTGTGGGATTCTCCTTCAGGAGGATCGTGATAAGCTACCGCTGAAATTGGTGCTCTAATTGCTATTATCCAGCTTTTCGTCTTTCCGCTTTTATTCGTGCATTTCTTATTTAGAGGTCGGCTTAAGCTCGAAAAATTGAAACCTGGTTAGTTTTTTGGCCAAGCCCGACGGATCTTTATAGATCGTTGACTTAGCAATTATTTTACCCCGGCGTTCCGTCGTTTACTGTGCTGTCAAATTTATTCGACATACTTCGCGGCAACATTGGACTTCGCCTTTCGTTGTTTTTAATTTGGAAAATTTTTCTTTTGATTTAAAAAAATTGTGTTATTATATATAATATTTATATACAGACGACTAGTGCGGGAAACTTATAATAAGAAAATGAATGGAACTAATGATATATTTACTAACAATGAAACGAAAAAAAACCTCTTGAAAAAAGTCGCGAGCACAAGTTTCATTCGTTGCGAGTATTTTATTTCGGATTAAAAATACGCTTCCGTCAAAAAATGGAAACAAGGGAGATAATTTTTTCCCTCCATCCAGCATAATAATCTTTTAATCTTATCAGCTCGTGAAACACTCTTATTAAAAAAATATTTGCAACGCTGTGATCTTCGTGTGTAGGGTTTACTACTTTGATTTCAGCTGATTGATAAAATACTATGTGTGTCTTTGTTTCAAAGTCAAATCCTTTTAGTTCGTATCGAAAGGAGTTAGCCTTTGAATGAAAGAGGATATTTTTCAATCAGTGTAATGTTCTTGCAAGAAAAGCAAACAAAATAGTTAAATAAGAGAGAAAATGAAGATCATATTTTCGTGGCCGGAGAGTAGGCGGAACTGTTATCGACTAGATGAACTTATTGAACGATGCGTTGATTCGTCGAGTATAAAGTTTCGCAATTGTTTTCAATTTTACGCGACGTTAAAATTGTTCGCGCAATGACGTAACGAATATTGAATTACTTGAAAATGCAATTTAAATACATAAAGATGAATTGAAAGTCTTCAAATTGAATGTATTCTTAAAATATAAATTATTCATTCCGCGAGATATAACCTGTTCCACATATATTTGCATTCATGTATTCTTTATATAAGATATTAATTTGATAAAATATAAAATGATTGTTAAACCAATTACATATGCACTAGAACCCTTATTACTTCCATCGTTCTTTCTTTGTTTAACTTACGCTATTGTTATGAACAATAAAGGAAACAAATAGCCGATGTAACTGAAATTTCAGTTTATATACACTTCAAAAAGAAATGAATTCATTTACTAAATCTATTACATCAATTATATATCAAAGTAAGTGATAAAATCATCATTCAAGATTTTATTTCTTTGCTATAAATTATTTTAAAATACTCACATTTATTTATCCTACGTGGATGAAAAAATTTAAGTAATATCCAACAAATATTAAAGTCGAGTATTAAATAACATAAAATGAATTCGAGTAAAAATGTATTTAACGTAAATTGATATTGAAACGAAAATCTTGATGTGGATTTAATACAAGGAAAAGTCGAAATCGTAAAATTTATATCAAATAACATATTTATATCTAAAAATGATTTCTCACTTATGTAAATATATGTAATGTTTGCCACAAGTAAATAGTTATTTTTCTACACAAAGTATGATCACCGTGTATAATACTGATGTAAACTTACATCCTTCGGGACACGAGGTATTGAGTCGAATAATTGAATTAATGATACACAGCGGCAGCAGCACGGAAGATATATGTTGTATTATACTACGTTTTATGTGCAAAGTCTCATGAAGCGGAATATTTGTACATACGTTGTACACAAACGTTTGTTGCCGCCCTGACAAGTGATAAAGCGACAAAGCTCTTTTCCAATATAATTCCCTTCTACTTTACAGCTTATCTCCTCGGCTTTGACCTGCTCTTTGCAGACGTTCGGCACAATCCATTTCGTATTCTTTTTGTTCGCCACATTGGCGCGTCGTAATTTCACAATCAGTAAGGACGTTAGAAATGCGCAACGAAGCTCCAACGAGAACAACTGAAGGCACGCGCGACATGCGATAGCAATTAGAAAGAAGCAAAGAAAGAACGAAGGAGCCTCTTCCGGGTCGGACCGAGGGAGCGGAAAAACTGTTACGTTACGAAATGAATTATTCGACGATGAAATGAATTATTTGGCTCGTCGTTTCGCTCGGCTCTCGTGATCCTTGCACAAAAGGCAAATGCTCGCAATGAGTTCGCGTATATGAAAGTATAATCATACATGACCGTGCATCATTTCGCACGGCAAAGCTCGGGCTTATTCCACTTAATCGTATCGTGTTCGCGAAAAATGAAACAGGGAACCGTCCGATTGTTTACGTCGTTTCTCCGAGATTATTCAATCTCGCTGCGCTATTACGCGCTTATTATTTCGTCCTTCCTTTCTATTTTTCTCCTCGCCTACCTTTTCAATGTCGTTTTCGGTATCATTAATGAGCGATCATCAAGCGGCACATTTCGCTCAACCGCGCCGACTGAGTTTCCGGGCAAATAATTTCCGCGCAGCTACATTTTCCTAGACTGGCGAAACGATTTGTCGAAGGAGTTTCAACTTACCTTGCTTCTCGGTTCACCGGACGGCGATGAAATTACATCGCGAAAATTGCACGGTATATCCCTAAACCGGTGTAATATCCAGCTGGATTTAACTAGCAACTGCTTCATTTAAGGGAGCTTCTCTGCGGCGGCTGCGACTCGTCACGGAAAATGTTGGACCTGAAAAAAAAAGGAAGAAAAAATGTTATAACGTCAGTCAACAATTTTTTTTACAACATTTTCCCGTGTTTCCCTTTTTCTCGTGTTTATCATCGTTGTTATTGTTATAAAATGTAAACGTTCGTCCTTTTGTTTGCAAAGTTCATCCACACCGCGCGGAAAGTTTCGCCGCGACGCGACGTTTGTACTAAACATCAAATATTATGTATGATAATTGTTTACGGCAAGTTATTTGCTGGAAAAGTAAGTTTCTTTGGTAAACTTGAAAATTGTTCATGTGGGGATACTATTGTCACTTAGTGCAATTGTCTCAGATATTCTAATTTACTTGTTGTAGGTTTAAACGTTGTTCCGTATTCTTAAGGCATTAATAAGAGTCGGAAGCGTCCGAAGTTTCAAACATTTACAATACCTCGTTTAACTTTTACGAAACTTTGTTTTTGGAAATAACAAATTTATCTGCAAACGTAATTACGATCTTATATTTTGTAATATAAATATCGAGCAGCGGCAACTTCCCCGACCGTATATTTATGTTTCGTGCACGTAAAATGCTGGCTTTAAGAACGCTCCCTTTTACTTTAGATAAACAAATAAACGGCAAAAGGGATAATTAATGCGGACGTTGTTTTTCAACCGACGAAGAATGTTTGATGTATGTAATCTATACGATTTTTATTGCTTAAAGTGCAGTCTCGCTGTAATTAAAGTAATTAGTAATGGAAATTAGATATTTGTGACTTTATGCATGCAAATTACATATTTGCTACATGGCTGATTAGATGTATATTCGAAAACCGTGCGCTCAGTATCTGCTTACTAAGTTTAATACACAGGTTGTTCAAATTATGTATGAAAAATATATTTTGAAACGAAATAAATAGAAACATCTCTGAATAATGCCGTTTGTTTGTTTATTTGCAGTGCGATTCTGAAAAGGGCACAACCAGTTTGACATTGAAATGACTTTTATTTTTACGTGCAATTTTAATTGCAAAAAAGATGAAATTGTTTTATGCATGATGTTCGTGAAACATATGTACGATCGTTGTTACATATTTTGACATAAGCAATTAACTGCTTTAAACAAGCTGTTAAATGTTACCCATTAAAACTGTCCTCTATGAAACTTAATTCAGCCTTCCTTTGTAGTTTAGTGGCGAATTCAAATGGGCATATGTTCTCTAG
>JABFOV010000112.1:0-54120 GCA_022817685.1 Aradophagus sp. ZL-2020 | reverse complement strand
CCGCATCTCACTATCTCACTTCCTTCGCATCTCTGTCGTACATACTATGTTGTCTTTTTAATGATTTTTATTTATACAGTCAGACACTAACATCGTCAGTATTTCCTTCGCGTGAGCAGGAATGATGTGGGGGATATATATAAATTTTTTAGTTTTTTTTATAAATTTTTTTGTTTATTTTATATTAGAGAAAAAAAGAGGTCGTTTTTTTTTTTTTTTTTTTTTTTTTTTGGACAAACGTTTGAATGATTATCCCAAACAAACATGAGATCGGTTAAATTCCAAAAGAAGATCCAAAGGAGGTTAACCGTATAGAAAAACGAGGCGAAGATCGAAGGGCGTATTTAGGGGAGAAGCGCTTTAAATAACTCGAAAGTCGTTGAACCAAGCAAACCGGGAATAGAAGCCGACGAACGATAGAACGAACGCGAGACCGAGGATTCTTGAATGGGATTTTAGTAATCGTCCCGCGAGTCGTCGCGTTCCGTAAGTCACATGCATTAGAATTATTTGATAGTCACTTCATGCGACACTTATCGTTCACTGTAAAGAATCGCTGATGTAAAATGTAATCATGGTTTTGTGTTAAAACTGGAAAGTGTAAAATATACTTCGAATTAGTCACACTATTTGAGTTGTAAAATTGTGTATCAAGGGAATTGATTGTTTTATTATATTTAATACATAGGTTTGTGAAGTTCCCTACCGAATTTCGCTGTTTTTTTTTTTAATGTTGAACAAACAAGTGTTATTGACGCTTACTCAAAGAAGTTTTTAAATGTTATCTAATATTGAAGTTTACATAATTTACATTACACTTTACTAATCATTGAATACTTTTTCTTCTCAACAATTTACTTGCTAAAAAAATTAATTTTAATACCAAGCTTTTTAGAACGTGGGAAATGATTCTGTCTTTTTGCATCACGTCAAGCATTAAAAGGACGATGAAAAGCTTTTCATCAATTTTTTTTCTTATAAGTAATGAATAAAGATGATGATAGTAAAGAGGATAAGAAAATACGCGTGGTTAAAATCAATATGACTAAGGCAATTAATCGTCGTTGATAGAAGTTAATTTTCTAAAAACAAATTATTACAAGTAATTCGTCAGCTAATTTATATATGATTGGATTTGAATGTAATGTTGGAATCAAGGCGATTAGCTTCGCGATGACCCAGAGGATCCCGACACGAGAGATTCAGCTGGCCGAAGAAGTTACGCGCGTGAGTCATTTTGTGTGAGCATGTGAAGTGAGACGCGGAGAAGAGGGAGGGGCGACAATACGACGGGCGTAAAAAGTTGTAAAAAAGGAAAATAAGGAAGAAGCTGGCAAACTTCGCTCCGTGAGAAACGAGCTTCTGCTTACAAGGAATGACTTACAATACGTTATTCGATTATATAACGCAATCACTTTTTATACTATATTACAATAAAACGATCTTTGGGTTTAGATTTGAAAATAAATCATCCGGCACGAAAAATGCCAGTGCATTCAACTCGACCATAAGATGAAGTATAATTGTGATTCTTAATAATTTATTATTCAAAATACTCTTCTCTGCAGTTTATAATAATTATACTAGCTGTGTTATAATAATTATAACAATATATATTATAGTAATATATATATTATAGCAGTATTATAATAATTATAGTAATAATGACCAATGATAACTTGTTATTGCATATGTAATAAATCGAAACAAATTTAATTTTGTCGAAAATTGCGATTCAAATCATCTCTTCTGTCTATTTATAGGAATGTCGTTTTAATAAACTGTTACAAAATGTTTGAATAATATTCATTCACGTAATTGAATTTTGTTCACTATTACTTGAATGGGATGTACATAAAATATGATTGCAATGCAAATTGATGAAATCAAGTATTAATAATACAGAACGTGCCATAATGAACCTCAGTGTTGTGATATGATGCAAATTTTTGCATTGAATCTGTTGAACAACGCACTTCTCTTAAATTTTCATCTCATGCGGTCATCAATGATTAAATGAATCAATTATTTAAAAGTTGCCGTAACAAAACATTCAATCAATGTCGACATATTTATCAATACCGTATTTAAATGTACCAAATGCACCTAACAAAACTATTTATACTTTGAAAAAATCAATTGTTACAAATTATGTTTATGGTTAAAATTAACAATGTTGATACTACTACTAATTGCTAAATATTTCTGTTTTACTTTTTCATAGATTTGGATTACTTTTTGAATTATCAAATGTAGATGTATTATTTTCTTAATGAGTCAATAATAAAAAAATTAAATCTTCAGATTAGTAATTACATTGTATAAAACAATAGGAAAGAAAGAATCAGTCTAAGAGACAATATTGTTACATGACCATTTTGTCATTACGTTTCATGAATATGTAGATTTAACATGATGTGATAAAAATTTTAAAAATAAGAATTCCATATGCATAAATAAATTTGCATTGACACCAAAATTATAAATAACACTTTAAAATTTATGTTATATTACAACTTTTGATTTGTTTATAATACCTTTTTTTCGTAAATTCAAACATATGAAAAGTTTGTTATATCAATTTTGTGCAATTAATTTAATTATAATTCTTGAAAGATTATAAGTCATCAAATTATAATACCAGTCAGCAGCGATCTTCAAAGCGGAATTGGTTTTGGCAGGTGAGACGCCATAAATCGCACTCATCAAAGCGTAATGAGTATAGTTCGTTGATACGTTGGAGAGATGAGTATTGGCCGGAATAATCAGCGGCAATGTTACGCATTTGAAAAGCTTTCGCGTACTGGAATTTCGTAGCACGCGATCGAATTATGCAAATGAGTGGTATACTTGAGCCAACGACAATGGGCTTTCGCACTAACGTAAACATTTGAAAAAAAGTCACTTTAATCTCACCCTTGGAATAGGATCGCAGGGGTGAACTTGCTTTTAAAAGATATAGGGCACATGTGCGCATAAAAGGATGCTTTGCGCGGATTTCAGGACGAGCTTTGTGCTGCTATGTATTATCGCTGACAGCAAAGAATGCTTATTTTACAACGATTAACAATATGACATAATGTGATATGATATGATACCATATGATAGGATGGGACACCTGAGGTTCAAAAGAAAGAGATGAATCAGATTGGTAATCATGATCTTTAGAAAACCTACAGAAATTTTATATAATAAGCTTAACTGGAAATATATGAAAGGGGTATTTCGGTGTGAGATTATATGTGCTCCAACTGCTTCGACATAAAACAACGGTAAAAGACACTACTTAGGAGCAGTCCATATTTTTTTTGAAAAAGCCAAGAATAATTTTCTTTTTAGCTACACTGATAAATGTTACGTTGAAGTCAAAATGGTTAAAGTTCACTTTTCAGTTAAGTTGATTTCTGTCTGCATGTAAATTGAGTGTATTATGAGCGAAAGTTGATCATACCATCTCGCGCGGAAAAAGTAATTGTCACTTAATCTGGCAAATCGTAATCGTGAATCAGACGTATGCCAGACTAGTTGTTTTAATGACAGATTCAAGCATGAAATGTATGATTTATAATTAAACAAATGCCGAAAAGACATTGCTTTAGATGTACTTTATAATTTCATTTGCGAAAACCAAAGTTAGAATATTGTTTCTTACAAACATCACGAATAATTTTTTTACGCACTTTTCTAATAAAACATAGTGAAATGAATTAATGAACTTGAAATATTTAATTAGAACATCTAAAACAATTCAATGTAATTCTTCTCCTTTACTGAAGTTTTATGAGTCATGTCAAAATAATTGTAAATTCTTCATGTCTATTTTTTAAACGGACATGAAAAATTGTACGTTTCTGTTTCCTTCCTCTCTTTGTTATAAATATATACTACTTCCGGTTAATTACACTTTGCGCCCGTTGCGTAAGCTTAACTTTTACTTAATGAACGTAACAACAAATAACAAAGTACTGGCGTATTTACATCATGACTACGATCCTATCCACATAATCTGGGTTATGAATTTGTTCACAAATGCCAGCCTTTTCGAGTTAGTTCGTTGGCTAATTTTATCATTCGACGATATTCGTTGCGCTCAAATAGAACGTAGCAAAATGCGGTGGTATCGGACATTACGGCTTATTTATCAAGACGTCGCGCGCATCCCCATTAATTCTTGCTGCTACGCGCAACGATCATTAAAGTCGTTATGAGCGTTGTTATTAATTGCGCGCGTTCGCTAAACCTTCCCCTCGTAACTCGACGGTTATCTGTCATTCTGCATATTTAAATTTTATTCGCGATGGTTACCATTTGCTAAAAGTCAGATCAATGCAGCGAAACATTTTAAAACGTATGTTTTTTTTCTAAACTATTAAATTACTGTTTTTATTTTTTGTTTATTTTTTAGACTGGTAATGTTTATCTGATATATAATTGTTCTTTTTTAAGGTTCTTATCTCATTTTATTGTTATGATGAAAATACTTTTATGTTATTTACAATTCACGTAAGCAATAAAGAAAAAGATGAGAGAATTGTAGTATCTTGACAAAGGAAAACAAAACCTAGAATGCACATCTTGCGGCACGCGTCTTTTATTTGATTCAAATTTTTTCGAACGAAAAGTGGGTCAGAGTTCAGTGGAATAACTGATGGCTGCTGATAGTTTTTAGATGCAGCCGTTTTCAGACATCGGAAGAGACAAATATTTCAGTTCAGCCGGGTGTCGCGCGAACCTCTTCTCCTTATTTATTACACGAGGAACAAGAAGTTTTTTTTTTCATTTTATTTTATTATTACTAATTTTTAAGAACAAAATTTTTAAAAGGTGCAAAGAAAATATTTAACTGACCAAAACTATCTGAAATCTCGGTAAATACATCGAATAAAGGCTTGATAAAGTTTAAAATGAAGCGGATGTTTTCACAACATCGTGTTAAATGTAATAAACGTAAAATCTCAACTTTATTGGTTAATGGAATATAACATTCACAATCGCCGAGAAACATCGCACTTAACACTTAGAAAAGCTGTTATCGAATGAAAGTCGGGTTTGATCGATTACGAAACATACGATCTTTCAAGTAGTTTGGATCGGCTGGAAGAAGGCCGCATTTCCTTTGGAACCTTTTTGCATCGCTGGCCGTTCACTGATTGCGATATTTATTGCTTATCTGTACCCCATGGTAACTCGGTCATCTTATTGGTTCGGATTCGTCGCTATTAACCTCAATTTCTCCGGCATTAAATTATGACTTTTCTTACGTTGACAGGGAAAAAGAAAAAAATCAAAATCATTTTCCTGCTACGAGAGTTTAATTACACTAACGTTGATTTACAACGACGTTAACCCGATTTCAGGAATTTTCGCCAACTAACACCAATAGAAAAAGTGTTACGATTGGGACCATCTAATTATGTTTTAACCGCGGCGCTTAAAGTTTCACATTTCATGCACTTTGTTTCGCCGACCTTTGCGATTTCTGTGATTTCGTCATTTTATAGCGTCATTGTGTTTCTTTCTTTCTTTCTTTCTTCCATTCCTTCATTCATAGATCATTCTTCAGTTTTTAATCATTCGAAGGTTGATATAAATTTACTGCGAAGGTTATGATTGCAATCCCACGTTTTTTTCTCCATAAATCTAGGCGGAGTAAATGTTAATTTTACTCGCGATCCATGTGTTTGCGGTTATTTACATTCTACTTTCAAATAAATTCAATATGTTTAAAATCGCTGATTATGCCATAACTGCACAGATGCATTTCTAATTCCACCTCGTTATAATCGCTCCTCTCAAACTAAACGATGTTAAACTCCCACAATTTCTTCCAAGTTCCCTCTTTCCAAACTAACGAAATTAAACCGCTCCCTCCAAGTGGCTCTAATTCTCAATCGATCGTAAAAGTCCTGGACCAGCATTCTGCATAACGACGTTACGAAAACGTTAACTCGAATTATTCTCGCAAAATTGACACCTTAGTCGCGCGTTCTCCATTAATTTACAGATCTGAAGCGAGGCGTTTTGCAATTCACCGGGCACGCGGTAAACTTACAGCGCGCCATTAAAATTTTGCAGTACACCTTTTTTAACGCGCCGTTGCATAATTACGCGAGTAATAATTACATAAAAGTACATTCCAGGCTGCTCGCGGCCGATAATGCACAATCCCGGCATTGCGGAACGGTACCAGACATTCTAGTAACTAATCGATGGATTAGCCAAGGAGCGTGAATTGCGCCGGATATCGCTGCGGCGGCGTTCCATATCGCGCAAGTCAATGACTTGGATTGGCGATTGCGATGGGAGCCCCGCTGGCCGATCGCTTACGCGTCCGGATCGACATCGCGCGGCGTGAATTTTCGCGGATATACGAAAGAGGGGCACTTAGCAGTGTCGGAGTCGACTCGTGAGAAAGCGAACGGTATCCTGGAGCTACACTTATTGCCCCGTGTGTGCGTACGTGTGCGCGCCTTACTTGCTCTACCATTTTCCCTCCTTCGACGCTCGCGATGGGAATCCATTTCCGGCGTATTCTCACGTTCGACACCGATCGCCGAAATTTCGCTCGGCTAATTGCGTCGACGGGGGCGAGGTTTCGACGAAATTAGACGCTCGTTTGCAAGTTCTTTTCTCGTTTCGAGATGAAGATAAATTGTCTCTTGTTTGGTTATACAATGGGGAAGAGGAAGTGTTAGATTTACTGAAAACGACTAAATGACGACGACTAAATTTTACGAAACGAATTTCGAATTTTGCAGATTTTTGAACTGGCAAGATAAATACTTGTTACAATTTACTGCAAAAATGGAAATTTACTTTGTAAAAGTTTCATAAACCTTGTTTAAATGGCTATCAAGCTAGACAAATTGTCTGACATTTTAGAAAGTTGTCTTTTATAAACGACTACGAACATTTATTTTTTCAATACCAATAATTAAATTTTCATGAAATTAACATTTA
Source organism: Aradophagus sp. ZL-2020 (assembly GCA_022817685.1). NCBI lineage: Eukaryota > Metazoa > Arthropoda > Insecta > Hymenoptera > Scelionidae > Aradophagus > Aradophagus sp. ZL-2020. The sequence goes on along the minus strand of JABFOV010000112.1, from coordinate 47,160 downwards.
AAACCAGTATTACAAAACGTTTTGCAAAATATCAACTTTATAATAATTTGCAAGGTATGCAAAACTTTGCGATGACATGAATTTGTAGTACTCTTTGTACAATTTCGTTTTGTCCAGGGTGTCATTTAAGGTATTTGAGAATTAAAGATGGTATTGTTCAATTTACATACGGCTTGGCAGTCTCTCGTGGAAACGAATGCGTGAAATAGTTTCTCACTGGGAATGACGGAGAGAAACGACACAAGGAGCACGTTTGTATGAAGCATAACAGAAGACGATGTTTCACTATTACACTTATGCTACGCACGACAAGTGCACACCTGTGCGACAAAGCGAATCTAATCAATCTGCAAAACTCGAGTGTTTCTATTGAAATCGTATCAATATAACTCATTTGCTTGTCTCAAGCGTGACCGAATGTATGGCTGAGCGGTGTTAGAAAAAACAAGGTGAAACTTTAGTGAATCAAATGATATACCTTTCGAATTATTTTGTAATGAAGAGTTTCTCTTAATGAGGGATATATCGAACAGCCTGCGGGAATGAGTTCCTTGATGCGTAAAAAAATCAACTACTTGATCGGAAGAATAGCGCTTTTAATTTGAGATTCTTGTAGTATATTGTAATGTAATGTAATATATGTGACAAAAACTTCATTTTCATAACATTATTATCCCTAGCTTTGTAAAATACAGAATTAATTAATTGAAGCAAAATTTATTATCATTTACAGAACAACTGACTGCGATAATTACATCTTCATTACTTGTATTTTTTCGCGTAAATTCCAATTAACAAACGTTGTATCCGTCTCATTCAATCAGTTTATTTAAAAAGTTGACATAACAAATCTCACCAAAGTGAATTCAGTTTAAACGAGTCACGATTTTAGCGAACACGTCACAGATCAGCGAGCATTAATCTCACATTGAGTGAAACGACTGGTTTGAGTAAATAGATGTCTAGTGAAATTTACAACATATTTGATACTTTTAGCAACATTAATTAAGAAAAATACGTGATAACGATTATTTTTTCTTCAATAACGATTGGTTTCCTATGCTGATCAGAAAGCTCGCCTTCGTTTAACTGTACTATGCTAATTTAACCTGGAAATACTCTATCAGCTGTTTACTATCATCCGAACATAAATTGTACTAGAAAGTATTCAATTAGAAATTGACAGTAGTCACGTTTTGCAAATAATGTTATAAAGCTTGACAAAAGATTTTGTCCCATTCGAATTAATTTATTTTTCTTTTTGAATTCTCCTGTGTTTTTGTTTTAATTCGTAAATGAACCTATACAAATATAATTTTCTGATTCCAACAATAAATTTAATTTTCAAAAGTTCAATGTTATTACTTTCAATTACAATTGATTTAAATTGATTTTCACTTTTGTTATAATTTTAATATAATATTTCCACTTTTTATAAAAAAATTTGTCCACTAATTCTACGTTGCACATAAAGTAATTGAATAATCGGTTCTATCCATCTCCGTTTTAATTATCACTAATTAAAGCTTAACTTCTTTTCCAACACGAATAGCAGATAGACCAAATGGCGAAGTTTGTCTGAATGCACGATTGTCGGACTAGCTTTTATCGCGTCTAGGAGATTGATGCTTCACGCCAACTGTTGCAACACGTGCGTTGTTATCGGCATTTTTGTTTGCCACTGCTCGCGAAACTCGCGGAATTGCGAAATGAAGTCACTCGCCGTTAATTACGAGGAGTTAAGTTCGTCTCGTTGGTTCGTATGGGCAGGAAGAAACGAAGAGCAAATAATTGCACGTTTGTTCTGGTATCCAATCGAATATAACGGTGAATCTTACGTTGTGCCCGGCCGGAGTCTTCTTTCGTGCAAAAAACCTACATTTGAGACTTCATCGATACTTCATTTGATATAAGAAGGCTTAATTAATATAATTGATGTGCATGATGTTGACGATTCCATGTAATGAGGATGTTTTTACTTTTACGTAGTATCGCAATGTACTCGAACGTTAATTTCGCTGATAATTGGTTGGCTATTAAACGAAAAAAATGTTGCTAAGGATAATATAATTTGTTGAGTAAGAAAAAGACGAAGAACAAAGTGTTTCTCGTGTGATTTGGATTTGAGCAATATCTATTGTAATATTTATGTAGTTTATAGCTACTTTTTTCAGAATGTAATTCTGTTCCCTTTTCTGTATATATATTATGATTGAATATTTAACACTGTTTCTATATTTTGAACATCTGTTTGCAAGTATGGTGACCCAAACACAAAGCGATTTGTTTGACATTATCTCAGCTTTGTTCTCGTAATACCTTTCCTGATATATAACTAAACTCACTGCATCCAAGAAAAAAAATCACATAATGTACCACAAGAAATATAAATCAAGATAGTTATTTTAGATAACGGACTACAAGCGGTAGTAGTAGCAGTTCATCCTGTGTGCATTATAATATTTATGGTCTATACAATTAATATGAAATACCAATTAAATTCCGTTATTTATACAAAAACTCTCGACTTCGAAATTAATTGCATATCATTTTGTCCAAGTTCTATTCTCCTGTCGTAGATTGGACTTTGTTTTTTCGTATTTACAATATCATAATGTAATCTCGATTTTATCTTTAGCCCCCAAATTCTTTGAAAGAAAATAAGAAAAAGATGTGTATTTTAAAGAAAATGTAAAGCAAATGCCACAGTCTCCTTTTTATCCTTCAGTGATCTTTCCCACGTAAATAGTTTTGGGCCAAAGATTCGGCAATCTGTCGACACCCGTGGACATAAAATGTTTGCCTCAGATAAATATTGATCTGTTTATTAAACCTTAGGTCAAATAATTCTGAATTTTCAACGACGCTTAACGTGAATCTTTCTATTTTAATGTTCTTAATGTTGTTAATTTAACAATCTCAATTTTAGCTTCACCATTTTATTCTCTCGATTCTGATTAAAGGTTGATCAAGATTTGTTGAAAATGTCCCCTGAAAGGTCATGATCCTTTACCTCACTCCTCATTATCCACATCTGGGTACCTACACTTAAACTCAAGTAGAAGATACGACCAATTCTACCGTTTTTACAAATATACGAGCTGGATACACTGACTTAAAAGAGCATCAATTATTAGTTAAATAACCATTCTACTCAATTAATATATTCTTATAAATACAACCCTTTTAACCATACCTCCTTTTATGAAAAATCTAAAGTAATATTTGAAGGAAAATTGGAAGTGACTGACTGCAAAAGTTTGCTGTCATACAAAAAACGAAACGATGCTGAAAATGATTTTTTGTGCACCCAAACTGGCTGAAAAGTTACCCCTGAATTCACCTGAATGAATAGCCGCGTCGGCGTCCGCCTCCGCGTCCTCGAATCCGTACACCTCTTCGTGGCCAATTACGCCGCGATCGGTTTCGCGATCCCTGTCCGATTTATCGCGTTTGATCTTGGCCAAGGTGCTGGTACTCCTGGCAAGCTTGGTGCTGTGGGTCCGCCTGACCAGCAGGCTCGAAAGTGCAGTGTTAGCCCCCGCGGCTCTGGAGCCGGCGCAACGTGGCGTTTCGGCACCAGGACAACCGATCGTGTGGTTCAGCCGAGCGTCTTTTCGACCAGCCAGCTTATTCTGGAACTTCTCGATCGTCTTGAACGACCGGGTCCGCTCGACCTTATTCCTCCCAGCGCCTTCGCCCGGGCCCTCGAAGATCCGCGTGAGCGACTGCACCTTTCCGCGCGGCTCGCTCGCGCCCGATCTTTCTGCTTCGCGGCCAGACAAAGCCTCATTGTCAACGAGCGTCCTGCTCAAACCGGTCGCGCTCTTCGAGGTACCGATCGGAAAGGTGTTGCACGTGAACTTGTCTCCCTCGGACTTGGCCAGCTTGACCGCCGCCGCCCGACCCTCGCCCTCCAGAGGCACGTAGAACGTCGACCTCCGTTTCGGCGAGTCCTCGGCCACGTCTTCGCACCCGGGCATCATCGATCACATCGCCCGCTTCGCGCACTAGAGAATCAGGCGCCCCTGCGGACCCTCTTCCAACCGGACACCAACTGGACACTCACTAGTGCGACACCATGCTTTACGAAATCCTTGGGCTGATCCCAAAACAATCGCAACGGGACTCAGCGTCGACACTTTCGGAACGGCACTTGGTTTTTTGTGCTTCCTTGTCCCAAGATGAAATTACGTGGCGCTCGGAGATCGTTCGACGGCCAACCGTTCGCCTCGCGCAGCCACGGCTATCTGCGGCCAACGCTGGACTTTTTCTTCGGAGCCGCTCCGAGCGCCCCCGATGGCTGATTCGTGCACTCTCGGACCGCGCATTTACACCGACACGCCGCGCTAAGGCAGACTTCCGGCAGCACTCTGCGTCTTCGGGGACCTTAGGCGTCTGGTTACGCGGTACTTTCGGATGAAGTTTGTTTCGAGGAAAGAAAAAAGTGCCAATTCCTTTGGCTGAGACTGTTTGGCGACTCGGCCGGGAAAGGGGGAGGCGTAACGCGGTTCGTCTGGTTAAAATGTTTGAGGAATAAGTTGGAAATGCTCGAACGTAAAAGATTCGAATCAGTGGGAGTTTATTTAGATAAAGTAGAATAATAAATGTCAAAGGATGATGAAGTTTTAAGCGTTTCACTAAACTAAAATAGTTGACATTTTAAACGGGCAACTGTCTATTTTATGTTGATGATGTTGTGTTAGAATGTGGCTTAAAGTTTATGTAACTTATTATTCGTGATTAAATTTCTTTTCTGAATAGTAATTAGTTGAAATGTATCAGAATACAAAATTTCAAAAGTTTGCAAATTACCTTTTTATACTAAGAATGTTCTCCATTCATTACTTTCAATCAAAGAAAATAAAATTAAAACAAGTTTAAATACAGAAGTGAATATAAATATTTTATCTTGAAAAAAAAAAAAGAAAATAATCAAGCCATAAATCACATTCGATTTTGAAAGTTAAATTCGTTCAGTGCTCGTTATATTGAAATCAGCATTTGAGAAATAATATTCATGCGGATAGTCGCATAATAAATAAGCTCGTGATTAATTGATATTTGATTTGTACTATGAATTACAAACAGGGTGTCTTTTTCATTCCCAATTCAACGATTTTTACTGCTTCTCCTTTACCGTACGTCAAAACGTCCGGTCGTGTCAAATGACGTTATCGTGACCCAAAACATTGAATTCATTAACTCATTCGGTATTCAAATTACTCGCCATTGGACTCTCAGATTCTCGTGTAATAATCGTGACATACTTCACAAACGTACGCGACCGTTCGCGATTCACGTGAAAATGAAGAAAAAAATTGCTGCGACAATTTCCATTCGCTAACGAGTTCTGAGAATAGAAATTTCCGGTAAAAAATTCCTTCCTCTCCTCAACTTAAAATGATCATCTTCCATTTAACTGCATGGTACAAAACAATATCATTTAAAAACATATTTTGAAAAGAATAAACGTATTATAACTCGCATATGCAAGTTCAGGTCACGATATATCTTTCACAATTTAGAACAACGTTTCTTGGGAATAAAAATATCCGAATAACTTGCTTTGATTCAACAGCTGCATACGAAAAACCGAATCAAATATTCGGCGCAACCTTCTTCGTACCAATCGTGACTTTTGCGAATCTGTAATTTATTCATCGTGAAAGGCATTTATCATTTTGCACCGAATCGACAATACAATCGAGAAGTGAATTACAGACCAACGTGTGCTTCGGGCGTTTTCTTCGCTCATTTGCTTTTCCGATCGCGATTCGATTACCCAACGTTCGAACTCATTTTTCATTGTTTTAACATCTCTTTTTGGCGAAAGAATGAAACCCTGCATTATTCACTTCGTTGTAAAATCCGCCGTTGAATTAGACCGCCCGTTAAAGTCGCCCAAACAACGCAAGTATTTTTGCGCGAAAACTCGTGAATCATGGCGACTAGCATTTTTAGCGAAATTTTCGCGTTATAAATTCAGCCGCATCCGCTCGAGCGTCGAGCCTGGTTTCTTTGTAACGCGAGCGAGACTCGGGCGTCGCGTCGTCGGCCCTTCTCGCTCGGCGCAGATCTTCTTTCTTTCGGGCCACGACCCTCGCGAGAAAGCCGCGCAAATGCGTCTTTCGTCGTCGAACAAGCAGACCAAACACATGGCCGTAACTCGTCGCGTAAAATTCGCACCGCACTACCACCTCCTCGCCCCCCCCCCCTTCTTTGGAAGTCGCATTTTTTCCCGCTAGCGGGAGACGTGCAAAAAGTTATTGCCGTTTTAACTCTTATCTATTGAATCGCGCAAATCGATTCGAATTTACGGGTCGGATTATTTATTCGAGACGGATAAACATTGCCATTTCCGTTTGGTATATGTTTCATTCAGTAGTTCAAAGTAGATGAAGACTTATACGAAAATGATAGAGTGATCTTCTTTGTATCCAAATAGACGTTCCTTTCATTTGTAAATGCCTTTCTATTAGTTTCACTGTTCAATTTATCATCATTTTTTGACTATTGACGATGTATGAAAAGTATTAGAATTCGTAGAATGTTTTTAAAAAGTTCACTCTAAATAATAGAAAAATTCATTTTTATACACTAACAAAAAATTACCAAAATAGAACATTAAATAAGTTCTATAGATAATAGCAAAGTTTGCTGAATGAAGATGATTTTAGTGTTATGTTAAATTACTTTACGTTGTTTCTGTAAAAGTTTTCTATTGTGTCAATAATTTTTTTCTGTTATTAAAGCAGTTTCATGCGAACAAATTACATTTTTGCGTGTAGTATCTATTAGTTTCAATAAATATAACATTACACGCTGCGTGAAGCATTATTTGAGCTAAAAATTGTGCGCCAGACTGGTACACGCTTTTCTTCCCACACATAATGGGAGTTGCGACTCGGTTCTCCCTTTGCTTTTCTCATCTTCTCGGGCCCTTCATATTTTTGTATAGTACTTCTTCTGTAAAGAAGCAATTAACCTTCTTCACGGATCACAATGACGATTTAACAAAAAATTATAAATGTACATTAATCAACATAACAAACATCTCATTGTGTTCTTCAATTCATTCCACCTAGCTTATTTAATTTACGGGTTAAACGTAAGAACTGTGATTCGAAAATTGTTAGCAATTATAAAGAATACAAAAATTTTCTCCCAAGAAACATTTTACATATGATTTCTAACATTTTTCAAACAAGTTATGTATTGTACGTATGTTTAAAAGTCCTCATTATAATAATCGTTGAAGTTTATTTGTCAGAAATTTAGTAGCATTTTTTAATATATTTCATGTTTTTCTACCAGCCGTGTTTCTTTAATCTCATTTTAAAGATTTTTATATGGTACAACAGCTTCGTCTAGACTTAATTCTAAAAACATTTTGGACCCTAGAAGCAACGGTTGTAAAGTGAAGACATAAAATAGTCAAAAGAAATAGTATAATACTGTCGACCCACATATTCCGACGCTTTATACCGACGCAACTAGTCGGACTAGTATTATTTTCGCATAGGAAATATCAAACGACGACTGGATGGATAAGTAAAGTAAGACTTTAAACCTTTTTCTTCATTTATTTCAACATTTACGACCAAAACAAGTTATTTGTATTCCACATATTTTCAAAAACAAATGAACTTTTGATTAAAAAATAAAAGGGAGAAAAATTTCCATTTTTAGAAAAGATCAATTGTAAAAGCTACCTGATCATAAATAACAAAACATCATATTACTGAGAAAGTTTAAGAACCTAATAATAATTATTAAATAACAAATACAACACAATACAAATGATAAAAGTATGACTTTTACAACAAAAATACATTGTTGAAAAATTTTTTCAAATAAATGAATAATTATATTCCAAATTTGAATTAAAAAAAAAAAAAAAAATGGAACTTATCAATGAAGTAGATTTAAGGTTTGCATTAACGACTATGCATTCCGTAACAGAAATAGCTGCATCGTTGGTTCAATTGACAGTAAGTACGCACGATCGTTCGTAAAATCGTATTCATCATTTGTTATACTTGTCGGGGTTGTTGAAACATATGAAGAACAATTGATATATATTTATATATACGCGGTCACGTCCAGTGGAACGGGTTTGTTCTAGCGTTCAAGCGAAACGAAACCGCATAGGTGCAGTCTGTCTGCGCACTGTTAAGTAAGTAAATAGCGTGAAGTCGTCCGTTCTTCTGGACATCGCCAGTGCGTACGCTTTTCTTTCTTTGCGCGAGAGCCGTACTTTACCGCGACTCGGTTAGCTTCGGCTTTGACTCTTCGCGAGAACACCCGTGCAATATTCGAGTCAAGTCGTGCAATTTACGAGCGTAAAACGTAAGCGAGAGTTACGTACGTGTTAAATCACTTAAGCTTTTATTTCTGTTTTCGTGTCATTGCGTTAATCATTACAATTTAACTTCAAATAATTACGTTTAGTATTTCTGTTTGTTAAGTCTCCGGTCGATACATATAAATCAGTTATAAGTGATTATAAAATTATAACATATTTTATTGCATCTATTAAATAATTAATTAAAAATTCATTAAAAACCATCGCATACAAGTTTCGTATGTATGTAAAAAATTTCAGCGATTGTTTTCTTATATTCTACGTCTTGTATCAATTATCTCAAATGATTCTTATTTTTGAAATTACCAATTGATTAATTGATTAAGAAATAAAGTAATTTAAATATAAGAAAACATGAATACGTACATTTATTTACGAAAGTGAGATTTAATCATGTATTATATGCATCATAAAATGTATTTATTACGTGTTATGTAATTTTGTGTGATAAATGAGTGTGAGAAGAAGCGACAAATTCAGAAACAGTTATAAACAGTCAACTACCTTGAAATGTATACCAAACGTAATAATTGCAATTCTTGTAAGTTTTACATTAGCGTTATTACACTTTTAAAATCCGAGCTATTATTTTCCGGAAACTGACGTGAAATAATTTTAAAACTCTCATCCAACGTTTCAACCATAATAACCCTTACTTTCACATTCAATAACATGCAATTCTGTAAATACAGTTGCAAATTGTAAAAAAGATTTTCATAAAAATAATGGATCTCTTCCATGATACATTTTAAACGGTTTTTCATTAAATGTTACTTTAAAAATATCATTCGAAAAATGAAAGATTATATTTCCTGTGATATAAAAACAGTAATTTGATTCACCTAAAAATTTTGATTGAAGGAACCGTTTGTAAATTTTTTTCAACGACTAAAATTTGAATTTTAATTCTTTTATGATTGTTGTTATTCAGGGAAAAAAAAGCTTATAACTTTTTTCGAGTGAATTCTACTGGCTTTAGATCAACTTTAAGTGCACAAGCGCATAGAAATTTTATGTAGATTACATAAAATCGACTTATTAAATGTTAACTCTACGTCATAATTTATGGAAGTTGCATAAGAGTTCTCAGTAAGTAATTATAATCATTTCCAAAGAAGCATCTTTACTTTACTTACAGTTGTTGAATATAAATACATCGTCTGTGATATTTTTTGCTTACCTGGAACAAAAATAAAACCCATTTATTTTATTGCATTTCATGCAATGCGTGAAAGTAAAACTTTAATTATAATGAAAGTTCAAAAACATTAAATTTAAGACTTCATCTATTTTTGAAATAAATGTATTTCTCAACGGTATTCATTAGATAAATTTTCTCACCAGTAACATTTTCACTTCTTTTCATCTTTTCTTTTTTATATACAACTAACATCCATGTCTTACGTCGCAGTAAGCTGTTTATTTTGTAAAAATAAAGGATAACACGAATACAATGCGACCTGAATGAAACGGAAATGGCAGCTGTACAATGCTCGATGTTTGACCCAATCGACGCGCGACAATCGGACGTTGACCAGCATACTTATTTCGGATTTCGTGTACGGGGGATTGCTTAGATTTGCCAAGTGCTTAAAGATGGCTACGTGAGCAACGTCAAAAGTCCCTTCGACCGTCGCTACGTGTTATACATTTAACTTTTACGACCACACAATTGCCACATTAAAACGTGTAATGATTATCATCGCTTTAAACGTATTTACAAATTGAACGAAAAATTCTTCGAATGAATTTTATGTGGCTGACGAGGTTGAGCAATCATTATTCAGAAATTTAAAAATAAAAAATTCAACATTATACTCCTATCAATAAAATGTGATTTTTCACTTTTCATATCAGGAAAAATTAATATCTTATACTGACACAGAATTAAAAATAATTTTAGTATACTATTTGTATATCATTTCCTATTATGTTTATAATCTTTTTTTTTTTGATTCCATTCATAATAAGTTAGAAGGTAGAAATAATTACACCCAGTAATGCCAACACTTCAAAATAAGTGTTTTTTGATACAATTTATTTCATCAGAAAACATTTAAATAGACGTCCAAATCTCATCACATAACATACTTTAGGGGTACTTCTTTTTCTAGTAAATACAACTCATCCTGTACCACAACCAGACGCTTAAAATAACATGAATATTTTATCTCATCTGGTTTTAAACTATTATGGTCGCATTAAATGTTTATGTCACTTTAGATGTTGCTATAGATCGATTTTTGTGATAGTTTATGTTGTTGAAACATATTATTTTTTCAGTGTACGTTCGAACGTAAAATCGTATGTTGAAACTATCTTCTACTTGATTCATAACGAACATGAAACATTCTAAGCGAGGAGATAAGCAATGTACACCTCGTTTCTTTATTGCTTACGAACTCGGGCATTCGAATAAAGACCTTTTACACTTGACGAAGAAACTATTTCAAAGTCTTTAAAGTCTTTAAAACGGTTTGTATGTCGACTTCTATTCGCTTCGGATTATCGTCAAGCATTGCTTCAAATATGACATTATAGTGCACGAGGTTTAATATGGAAGTAAAAGTATATCGGCCATTACGCTGAACTTGGAAGAAACTTGCACCTCGATCGTCCCAAGTGTTATTCGATAACAACACTCGCAACCTTGAAGGTCCGCCTCGATCGCCACCCACCTGTCGTGGGCAGCTCGTTGACCGCCTCTTGTGATGAAAAATAACTGCGGTCCAGGTGTCTTTGCATTGAAATAATAATGTCCGAGAACTCTTATTAACTTGTCTCATTACGCGTACAATTTATGCCGATTGTCGCTGAGAAAACTGAGCTGATAAGAATGTTCAAGTCGCAGAAAGACCTCGAGCGAGTGGAGTGAGAAAAATACTATGTATATGGGCTGTTTTCAACTACAACCTATCGGTTGTGATACGATGAAGTAGTTTTAGTTAAAGGTATTAGAAGTTAATGGACTCTGGAAGGAAAACCATTCAGAACAGAAACTGTTTTGGCTGAATAATAAATTTCCCGATTCAAGTCTTGATATTTTGCCAGATAGAAATTTCTTTGATACAAGATAAATATCTCGAACAAGATTTAAAAATTAACACAAGAAACATTATTTATTTTCAGGGTAAAATTTATTGATGAACTAAATAGTTCTGCATTTTATGAACAAAAGTTTTTACTGCTTTTACTATGAAGATGTACATTCTAAAGGTGAAAGAAGTCTAAATTTTGTATTATTAGTTTTATCTATATTTTTTGTCTATATGTTTTGTTTGTTTTATCTATGTTTTATCTTTATCTACATTATGGTTTAGTAAATTTTGTTTCTTAATACAATTACATCTGTACAGATGTTCGTACATTTTCGTCATCTTTCGTGCATCGGAGGAACCTGACAGTGAACTCATATTACGCAATAGAAGTGCTATAAAAGATGACAGATACATAAATGTAGGAGCACAGGAAGACGTGCCTTTTTATGAGCGTTCTGTCACCGATGTCGATGAATGCACAACCGGAAATAACGGAACGCGAACACGCGGTTTCCTGCGCACGCGAAAGTCCGGTGTTTAGTTATTTGCATGATGACTACGAGGTCGGAATTAAACGTTTCGGCATCACCGTTTCCTGTCGCTGTGTTACGCGCGCCATTGAATACGCTCGGATGTTGCATATTCTTATTATTATTTACTTTGATCAAATGTAAGAACAAGTTGATTGAGATATTTCAAGTTAATTACTGGCATCCCTTAAGTCGCGTACTTCTATTTTATGTCTTTAAATTAATTTGAGTAATTTCAATAGAAGAAGCGCTTGAACTTCTTGCGCGATTTTTCGTTCATTAATAGTTATAGTAGCTGTCAAAACTGTGAAGAAAGATGTAAAATAAAATAATTATCTATGTTAGAAATGCTTATTAAGATGACCGATTCATTCAAGTATCATTAGATTTCATTCTTTTGACGTCTCACATCAGATTATTGTCATTTTTTTTTTTTTTTTTTTTCAACACCATTGGTCAAAGTGAAGTTACTGAAGTGATATCGACTGTCACGGCACAAAGGAACGTTTGGTGTTGAAGCGAAAAAAAATTATTTTTGAATTCACTGTTCAATTTTTCAAAAATGTAATATGTCGAACAAGAATGTCGAATATAAATTTAGAAGAAAAGTCGATATCAGTTATTTTTATTTATATCGGTGTATTTATACCATGACATAGATTTGGTACGGTTTTTCAATAATCAAGATGAACACCGTTGTCCTACATTTATTGCCAGCTAATTTTTACGTTGAAAGTCGCTAAAAATAAAGTTGTAACAATAACTTACACTTTCGAAAAGGTTGCATTCAGCAGCTTCACTTTGAGAACAAATTTCGTTCAAAATATTGGCCATAAGTTTTTATCGAGATAAAAAGGATTACTTTGAATGAAAATAACTCATTTTTTTCGTGACGTAAGACGAATTCAACAATAATTATTCGACGACGTGTTTAAAAGACTCAATTTACATCGCGCAATATTAATTTATACATGATAGTTGAACAATATCTTAAAAAAATCGTTTTATCACTTGGAAGTCATCAACACAAAGTTTCACTACCTTTCAAATCAACTTGTCCAAACTTGCTTGAAACTTGAATGGCATCATCAAAAGTCCCTTTGACTGAGCCCACCTGTTCCAAGGAAACACCTTACAAAAACCCCGAAATATCGACCACTCGTTTCTTTATCGCACGAGACATTGTCGGTGATTTTGTAAAAAGAGTTTAACTAACCTATGTGTGCCGTTAGTTTTATATAAAGGGTTGACGAGAGTAGGTAGGGCTCGGTACGTACGAAAGAAGCGCGAGCATAAAGAAATCGAAGAGGACGAAGATAAAGAGCAAAGAAGAGGGAGGCAAAGAAAGGCAGTCGAAGACGTACAGAAGGACGGATAGATGGTCGGTAGGTGATAAGAGGAAGACGAGAGGGAGGCTGGTAAGTGGGGTCTTTGTGCGGCAATGGGACGACGAGTCTAGGCGAAGAAGGAGGACGACAAGGATCGAGTGAAATAGCCTGATTGGATAATGTTTGTATGCGCGGAATGAGATAGACAAGAAGAGAGCAAGCGCTCGGAGGGACGAGAGCCAGAAGAGGAGAGAGTGAGTACGTGACTGTACAACTGCAGCGTGCTCAGCTCCAAACGAGTTCCGGCGATCCTTAGATGCGTCAGTCAGGGCTGAATTCATCCAATCGGTACCCCGAAAATCTTATACTGGGTGTTGCAGAAAAGACTCGTTTGCGCGGCTATTGGTTTTACTTTTGCGCAGTTGATTCTCGTTTTGAAATGACTTTATTCAGCGAATTGCTTATGGAATACTGATTTTTAGAAATTTAGTGAGCCGAGTATCTAATAGTGTAGTCTTTTGGTTAAATGGAATGAACATTGTTGAACTTGAAAAATTACTACTCGTATTTATTTACTTACTATACTTTAATTAATTACTCGTATTTGTCAAGGTAACTGAAGTGTAATAATGTTAATGTTTTGAGTAGAATTATTATAATAAAAACATAAGTTTAGAGAAAAATTGAGGATAAGTGTTTTTTTCGTCGTGGTTCGGTTCAACAGATATTAAGTCGCACAATCGAGTCAATAACTTCGATCTAAATAATTTTCAATTGTCAGAGTAGGTGGTTTCTTTTCAGAGAGAAATGTTTTCTCAAAAATCACATCATCTTCTCGCATTCGTTACACGGTTTTGTTTTCGCTTTTTGTACGAACGTTGGTGATAAGTTTGTGCTTTACACTAAGGTTCGATTGACCCTAAGTATAAAGAGAACGTGATGACGTGCGAGGCGAGGAAAAAAGGCCTAAACTTTTTGTGCGATCATGAAAAATGTTTTGCAAATTTTAACAAAGAATAATGGCTTAACAACGAATAACGGCCCAAAGTGTCGTTTTCAATAGCAAACAAACTGTTATAACGGTAGATAATAAGAAAATGTGTTTCAGCTAGTTAGGCAGTTTCGCGGATGTTAATTTCATTAACTTCTGAAGCTAAATAGAAGTTAAATGTTTGCTTTCGCGTTGAATATCAATTGGCAACTGCAATGCATCACTGTGAAAGTGCGCAGAGCAGAGACTGCGAAATCTCATTTGAGTAAATGTGAGCCATTCATTTGCCGATTACCTAGAACGATACCGGACGAGGAGTTTTACGATTCTTATGATTTAAGAGCGACGCAGAAGGTGATGTTACATTATACTGAGCGCAACTCCAGCGCAATTCATGAGTAGCAATTGATTTGTTTGCATAAAATAATACAAGCTGTTCGCTGGTCAGTGAACTAACTTACCGCATCTATTACTATTACTTCATTGTAATTTTGTTCGGAAAAAGTTATTTGTATAATTCTTTTTATAGTGAAAAAACAAAAGTATTTTATTTTTTTTTTCTTTTAATGCAGAGACCAGTTAGGTCTGTAAGTGAATAAAAATGAATATTGTATTATTTTAAATTAATAATAATAAATATTTACTTTACTTTTTTCTGTTTTGTAGTGTTTTAAAATCTGTATTCTGTATAAAAACTAATCACATTTATTTATTTAATAACGTAAATTAAGCCAAACTACACGGATTATGTTATCATTGAGATCTGATATTTAAATTCCCGTAAGTTATTAAATTTCAATTTTAACTGATAGCTCAAACCAATAGTTGAAGTTTGAACGCACTGATAATATTTATGTACGAGAAAGTTGAATCAAGCGTTTTGATAAAAGTTGTTGAAGAGGGGGAAGTGAACCTTCTATTAAAAATGATTTAAAAAGTTGTGCATTCATATTGTTAGTGTTGTTGTGGCAATTAAACTTGACTGCAGAAATTAAAGTGTAATGAGAAACAGTTTTATATACTTTACGGTGGTGTTCAACGTGATTTTATTTGAATTTGATTAAATTTTGGGTTTCTTAAGCAACGATTAAAATGTTCAAGAAACTTATAAAGTCAAATACTTCACATTTTATGAAGTATCTAGTTGTTTTGTTCAGCTGGATTTTTATCGTAAGTATTTTATGATTAAATGTTCCTTCTTGCTATTATAACCATTATGACGAAACAGTGAAATATGATCTAGTAAATTTGTTTATGAAACTGTTTCAAATTAATCTTTAAAAACACATTTTATTAATCTCAAAGGCTTTTGAACAGCATATTTGTAGATGATTCTGATAGTAAAGTCAATTCGTGTCACGTTCATCTGATACGTAATATGTAGGTTATGAAGTTATTAGTTCTTTTAGTATCAAAAACGCGCGTTCAACTCTGAAATTATTGCGATTCATCACATTTTTAATAAATTTTTTTAGAAATTTGTAATAGAAAACTCACATTGGATTGAAATTAAATAAATATTTTTTTTTTTTTTAACAGGCAGTTGGAGGATTGTTAATAATCACAGGAATATCAATGAAAGATATTTACGAAAACTATTTTCGATTTTTAAATACAAGTTATCTTTCTTTACCGAATGGTATAATGGGGTTCGGTGGTATAATTTTGGTGGTCGCATTATGTGGTTATTTTGGAGTCACACAATATCATAATCCGTCACTTATGATAGTAAGTTTTCTTCAACCTGATCTATCCTACATTATTATAATTTTTTTTTTCGTTTCTCCTTATGCATATTTTCTTTTTCAGTTTTCATCTCTTACAATGCTGGTATTGATTCTCGAAATTGCATTAGGAGTGACTGGATATGTTCTCCGAGTAAGAGCAGCTGACACTGTTACTAAATCGATGATTAATAGTATGAAACTGTATCATAATGAAAGCCATCAAATTTGGGATTACACGCAAGAAAAGGTATAATTTCACTCAAGAAAAATACTAACACCACCAACAAATTGTATTGATACACGTGATGTACATTCAGTGTTGAATCAATGATAGTATTTTATAAAAACATGTTTTTCTCACTGTGTTATAGTAATGTTTAAGACATTTTTCTGTGGGAATGAAATGCATTGTGTTCTTGTTAAAAAAATGTCAAAGCAACTTAATCGGTCGGTTATATAAAGACAATACACGTATATACATATGAAACAAAGAAAGAGCGCCACTGTTTCCCATTCGAGCTTCTCTTATTTCACTCGACTCAACTGGCTGAGTTGACTGAACTTTTAATTTCATCTTGAGCATGCAATAACTCCGCGTATTTTGTTGCGATCGAAACAAAATGAAATTTAAAATTTATAATTCCCTTTATGCAATTCTAATTGGTATAATTTATTGTCATTATAGCTTCATTGCTGTGGAACTTGGATGAGCGAAGACTGGATACTTGTTTTTCACAATGAATCTTTACCTATGTCGTGCTGTACAGTAGAACGTGGCACGGTCGGACACAAAATTTGTAGTCAAAATACGACAAATAAAAAAGTCGGATGTGTTGTTAAAATACTTGATATCGTCAAATACCACGCTTTTAAAATTACAATTATCGTGGTTGGCATTATTATCTCTCAGGTATTTGCAAACTTATACAAAGATATAAAATATCTCGAATACATGGCAGAAGGAAATTATTACACTTTTAGTTTACATCACGTAAAATAATTTCTCAAGTAATGTGCAACTTTTTATTCCTAGCTTTTAAATAATGAATTATTTCTTCTTTGCAGATAGTAGCCGTAGTACTTTCAGTCATTCTAGCACGAAATGTAAAGCCTGACTACGTGACTGTCATATCAACTTGAACGACAAAGACGTAATAAGAAATGGAAAGATCATTGTACAGATGTATTTGCAAGCGAGTAAAATATATATACGTAAATTGTTGTTAATAAAATGCTAAAACATGATATAACGTTATAAAAATATTTAGGTATTATTAAACCGCATTGTGGACAATATAACTGCGATTATGTTAAGCAATATTATGAACAAATGGCAAATGTATATTTACTTTTATTTGTAATTTTTTCTGCCAATACTTATAAAATTTCTTCTGGAAATGTTTTATCGATGGATAAGTGACTTCACTAATCGCGGCGCCACTTGGCGAGCCGTGTTTACCGACAAAGCAGATTTCTGTTGAAACAACGTGAAGTCGATATAGAAGAAAACTTCATCCCAAAGTGTAATTTAGTTTAATTTACAAAGTCCTTAATGCGATCAAACCTTGTTTGTTAAAACATGCCAATCGTTTTTATATCCGGCTTTATTACTTTCCGTAATTATCGTAAAATGATCTTGCTGAATCCCGTAAAATAAATTTTTGTCAACAAATCATGCTCATTAAATTGATATTTAGACACAAGCCAGCTTTAGTAACCCGAATCATTACCTTCACATAAAACCTGGCATTTGAAAGAAGCCCTGCAAGTTTTTACGGCGTTGTTTAATAAAGACAAAAAGTCTACACTGACAAATCGTTCGGATTCTTAGGACTTTGACGAAAAAGAAACCAGTTACCGGTTACTGGTAGATCAAATGCATGATTACCATTAGCGTCAAGGTCCTGACAATTGGATTTAATTTTAAAATACATAACATGCATATTGCTTTCGAAAGTTTTCACACAACACGTCATCGTAAATCTTGGTGTATTATTCACGAAACAAGAAATAAACCGTGTGAATTGTACCTCCGATTTCATGTATTCATAGACCTGTCTGCCCAATAATTCTTGTTTTCGCAAGTAAAATTCAATTGTTTGACACGAAGTTATAAGTTTTATTTGTACTTAAAATTGTTTTTGAGTAAACTAAAATGAAAAATAAAGACAAGCCATTTTCGAAAACAAGTTTTACGGGGAACATTTTAGTACTATTACAAAAAAATGTAGAAGTTTATAATAAATTGCAACTTCGTTACTTCAAAACAAGTGAAATACCCTTTGGAAATAGTATACGAAAAAAAAAAAAAAAAAACGTTTATTTTTAAATAAGCTAATACACAGTAGAGTTGTAATTTTGATTTTTGATAAACGAAATTATTTTTTCTTTAAATTCGATGTAAAAAAAATTTTGCAGACTTTATGTGCATTTAAAAAAAGATGATAAACACTGAATTATTTTGAATTGTATTTAATATTAAATACTATCAAAAATGTATAAAATAATTGTTTTACTTAAGATTTTAAATTCATTTGGCCTTTAAAACTGTAAATAAATATATGACTGTAACATTGAATAAAAAATAATGTATCTACAAAATGAGCATAAAAAAACTTGAGTGCAAACCTTGCACGAATTCGATTATTTTACGTGGCATGTTTATTTTTCATTAAGAGTAGCCGGAATCAGTCGATTGAATAAAGCATGTGTAAACGGCTACTGCATAAATGGTTGATGCAATCGCGAGGTGGTCACTTTAGCTAATCGAATGCATTATTCGTTGAAACGGAATCGCGTAAAAAATATCTTATTACGGGCGTGTGTGTAGGTATCGGGCGCGTCGGGCGTCGTGCAGAGGATGATATGAAACGGGACGAGTGTCGAAACTGTCGAACAAAACGTCGCATTTTCAGCCTACATACCGGAATATTTCGCGTGTGCTACGTCACTAACATGTCAAATGTTCTCTTATAATCTGTCGTGTATTCGAGCAAGAAATTTGAGCGTTCAGTTCATCGCGATAGTTTCGCACATTCGTTTTTCTACTACTCTTTTCATTTTAATTATTACATATTAAAATATTTTCTCTTCACAGCTCTTCTTAATTAAACAGTAGCTGTTTTTTTAAATGAAAAAGTTTATATTGTTAAAAAAAACCTTTCAATTTACGTTAAACTATGTTTTAACATACATTAAACAATCAACAAAGTTATAATATTATAATGAAACATTATTAATATCTATTAATTCTTTTACCTACAGAGCAATAAAAACTTTACATAAAATGTAATCAATCGTAAGTACAACTATGTAGGAAGAAAAAATATTGAAGCTTACAAGTTACTTTTTACAAGTATCGTAATTTTTGTTTAATTGACTTTACTTAAAATGTTTTTACTGTTTAATATATAATCTTACCTAGCCAAGAGCGATTTAATTTTTCGTATCGAGTCATTTGACAAGAAGATTTTGGTTCAAACTCACCTATAACAGAAAAAAAATACAAATTATTTATTACCAATTTCATGAAATACACATTTTCGTGCTGAAAGTAACAAATTCAATTAATAAAGCATTGTAACCAACGGACACCACAAAAGGAAACAAAGTGATTTTTTTACTTCTTTTGTCGTCTATTTTCTACTTTATTATTAATTGCCAGTTAAACCCAGCCGTACAATTATATCGAGTTGAACGGGCAAACCACGCAAGTCTATTTCGCGGTGGACGCACAAGTTTTTCGTGAGGGCTGCTTTTTTGTTTTATTGTACGCTCGTCTGTGCGACAGGGCGCGACTTTTAATGGATATGCGCTGACCATATCCAGCCGCGCTCCAATTCTTCCTACAGTCGCGTCGGCACATGTAACACGCCAACGGACGCTCGCGGCGCGTCGCTTTATCGATACCATCACCACCAGGTTTCGAATCCTTTCGCACGCGTGCGTTCAGTTTGCAAGCACTTGTTTGCAATTTGATGTTTGTTAACTGCGGTCGGACGAAATCCGTTGTAACGTGGAGGACTCAATCGAAAACAATCGTCCTAAGTCGAGTGATTCGAGTATTTTTTATTACTATTACCATTATGAACTTTAAATTAATATTCATATTTGTTTGAATTTTTTTTTTCATAAATATATGTACGTAAGTTACTAATTTAAGAATTGGGTAACTGTTTATTCAACATTTGTCAATACTTTCGCACAATACAATTAAAAATATGAAGTTTATAACTTATATATGGATTGAATGAAATCAATAATATTTGTGCATCATAATTTTACATTCAATATAACAAATTTTAGAAAAGAATTTGAATAGAACAACCATATAATATTTATACGTTTTATATGATTTTCTTCCTCATATTTCTTTTCTCGCGATCTCGTCTACATTCATACGATGTATTCGTCCAAATGCTCTTTGCATGATTACAATACATTTCACTCATACATTTTACTATCTTTCCAGCTTTTAAGTAAAACAAAATAAATGATATTTAAGTAAAAAGTCGTTGTGCAAAATATAATAAAAGAATATAATAATATATACACAAATAATAAAAGTTATTTTTTTGCGAAAAGCTCGAGCGATAAAGAGATCTCAGCAAAATCGATACATCAATTATGATGATTGTTGTAATTATTGGTATTGTATTGAGCGTGTAAGAACGCACTTGGGGCGATAATCTTCTCGCGAAGAATGCCGCAAGTACAACAAATTATGAAGAGAGATTGTTTTGCGAAAAGAGTTAACGTCTGGTTTTGCATCAAGCATATGTATGTATAATAATCGACAGAGGGAATAATTGTGCGTGTGCGCTTGAGACAAGCAATAATATACGATTTGCTTACTTCGATCGTACCAACAAGATTCGCCGCGACAACAGATTTATCGATTACAGAACAAAGAAACGTCAATTTTTTTCAAACGCGTTTATAAAGTTGTTAAAATTTATTCCTTCCTCTTGCAGCGCAAAAAATAACTATTTATATTAAAATTTTTATTAAAAATTCAATTAACTTGTTATTAAAATGCAATGTTGGAGTCAATGTACACTTATTACATGGAAAGAGACAAAGAGCCAAAAGATTGAATTTCGATATCCTTACTAGGAAAACAGATAAGAGAGTTCGTTGACGTAAGTTTGCATTGTCCCACTAGGAATGTACTATGACTAATTTCACCGTCGATCGAGAAAGTGATAATTTTTCAACCGACAGCTTTTCTTTGGAGAGCGTTGAATGGAATGTCTCTCGTTAATTTCGCAATGTGGTGCGTGTTGATTCGCGAATGTACGGCAAAAAAAACATGATCCAAATTCGTTTTGTATTCAATTTACGACATTAATATTCGTTATTATGTAATGACCATTTATGTATTTACAATTTTTATTACAATCGACTGCAGAATGATTGAAATATTTTAGACAAAAAATATAAAATAAGAATAAAAACTGTCATTAAAATAATAAACAGTAAAAATATACGATCTATTTTGGAATACTTTATAGTGTAGATTATGAAATGTATACACGTATTTCAAATTTAATCCTGTATGCTTGACGTAGAAAACACCTAAAAGCGTTTAAAAACCAGTAACAAATGAAACGTCTATTTTTAAATACTGGTCAAAAGTATTGCTATTTTTGATAATTTGCTATGTATATGCTACATTTTTAAAATATACATCACACATATATGAGCCATACATTTTATACTAATTAAAAATAATGATTACTTCTCTTCCAGCAAAAAGTAAGGCACAATGCATCCATTTCACAAATATATTTCTATCCGTGTGAATTACATTTATTTCATCTCCGCAATTATAATAACTTGATTAACGAAACAAAGTACATACGTTTGATACAATTGTGAATATCCTGTGTAACGTACTTAATCCTCATGGTGCCACGAAATAAAACAAACCAACAAAGTAACAATAAAATTGTAAACTAAAACAATGGCAACATTTTATCGTTTCGGCTCACTGGACGATCACTGGTCGCGAGTCACCGTCAAACAGTGCTAATGAGCAGAAGCGCGATTAAATGCCAATGTTGATTGACGAATCATAACAGAATGGTGACATTATAACCCGCTTATCGGCGTTTGTTTATGTTGATAAGTGCGCGTCGAGCTGCGTCACGAAGCGCGCGCCAGTGGGTATCACTTTAGACAAATGAAACGAGCCAGAGCGCAAGCGCCGGCCAATACGCGCCAAGTCCGCCGGAATCGGATAGATAGTGAGTTCGCATGCAGCTGGCCACGCACTGTGCCGTCCGGATTCCGCTTGAGCGAGGCTCCCAATGTTGTACACAACGCGGCACCGTGTTACTCCGAACACACGCCTGTAACCCCACCAACATGCGAGCGCGTTTCGAACCGATTGCTGTGTATAAGCTACTTTTGCCCTTTTTTTCTTTTTCAAAATATCACGAATTTATATGAAAACAGTAAGATATACTGCAAGAAAACAATGAAAGATTAACGAGAAATAGACATAATTTTTATTATGTTGAGTAGTAAAATTCCTATTTGTAGACAAAACGTCCGCTCAGGTTTAAAACATAGTAACTTTTTCATAGTAATTTTTTCTCAGTTTGATATTTTTGACTCGTTTATACTTGATTATTGATGTAACGTTAATTCATAACGCTTCTGACATCCGCTTTTATTATTAAAGATACAATTGATTGTATAATCACAGATGCAGTTTGTCCGTGGAATACGAGCGTTTGTTAATGTTTGGTATTTTAAGCTAGGCTATAAAGGATAAGTAAAATAAAGTAAATTCGCTTGTATTCGCCAACAGAACGTAAAATTTTGTGTTGGAAAACAGTAGACGCATTTGTTATTAGCATGAATCATCGATAATTGTTAACTAGTTTTCAACAATGCATGCAATGCAAGCTTGCAGTTGTTTAGGTGAATATTATTTTCTTTTTTTTTGTTTTATGATTATAAATTTATATATTGGTTACCATTTTTTATGTACGTTTCCTTTTTGGTTTTATTAAAAATGTACAAATAATATATATATAACAAACATTAAAATATAAATTAAAATAGGATTAAAATATATCGTGTTAAATGTTCAAATAGTTGTATCAAAAATTTATATCGATTAACATTAATAGTTTTGTAATATTTTCTTTTTTAGAAATAATAGATATAATAAACTAAAAATTGCTGCCTCATAAAATATTCATGAAGAATAAGAAAAATTAACAAATATAAGAACAAATATTATTAATTGGGCAACTCAACTGCTCATTTTAAATGGAATATTAACTGAATTTTAATGTATCAATGGTATGTTATTACTTGTATAATATTCATTTTCACGAGGTATTCGATGTATTAAATCGAATTTCACTTTGAAATCTATAGAGCAGAGGGTGAACGTCTTCGACTTTTTCGATAAATATGTCATTTAAGCAGACATGGAATATTTGTCAGACAGACACCTGCCTCAAAAATATATTACAATTTAGTGGCATGGCAACTTTTACAATCCTGAAATAACATTTAGATTTTTTTAAGAGTGTTTTTCTTTACACTAAAATAATACTATCTGAGTTAAAAACCAATATCTTCTAGTTAAATTATAAATAAATATGACAATAAATTTGGCAAAAAAAAAAAAAAAAAACTAATATATTATGATGAAAAGTAATTTTTGTTCGTTCTTTTTTTCGTGAAATTGCGCAATTTTCTCCAAAAAAACAGTTCTGTTACTACCGCATTTAAAAAAGAAATATTAAAAAAAAAGTTTTGTTTTATAATATACCTGATTCTTGATCATCATTATCAGCTCCTCGCAGGCACGAATGAAAACTCCGAGAAAGCCGTCTTCCGCTGGGTGAGGCGACCTCCGAAGATGTCGATTGGTGCACCGATTTTTCCTTCATGAGTACCTTTTCACGAAAGCTTTTCTCGATTTACGAAAAACGTTACTCGTACGACTGAATCGCGCGCACATGTCCAGTGCATTAACTTCGACCCCAGTTATCTCTTTCAACTTAAATAACTCATTCTCAAAAACCCACTTCGCTGCAGCAAAAATAAACTTTACTTTCTCGCCTGAAAAGGACAGAGGAAAAGCGGTCATCAAACGTGTTCCACTAATCTGTCGGGTTCTCCAAAAAGACGTGTTCACGTGCTAAGAAACTTTTACATCCACCCTTGTAACCGAAATGTCCAACATTTAATAAAACTTCGCAAAAAGTTCTCAAAGTGGAAACTTTTTTAGTTACTATAATCTCCTCGTGAAAAAGTAGCAAAATTAGTGCTCACGATAAACAAAATTGTTTAAAGCAAATAAATAACTTAATAAATAAATTTTCAGTCAAAATTAAATTTTTATTCAAAAGTCATAAGCAGAGGCACGTGTTTGCTTGACGTCACCTTTTAGATATAATTATTCACGTTATATTTTTTACATTTAATTACTCATATCAATTACTTCTGAAGTAAATTGTTTTTGCTTTTACATAATTACCACATTACAATCAATTTAGAATATAACTCAACAATACACTTTACTACGTAATATTGTAATTATTATAAAAGTATTTTCTTAAAACTTATTTTTTAATCAATATTTGTATAGTTTTAGACTGAAATTGACAGAAAGTGATAACATAGAAATTCATTTTTTTCCATCAAAATTGGTTTAAATTTAATTGCGTTGCAAAGAAAAAGTGCAATTTCTTTATACTTCCAATTAAACAAGTTGCATTTGCCGAATGATTTGTCTTCGAACAGTCGCAGTCGTTGAAAATGTTTGCGCGACGAACCATGTAATTGTAGCAAACAATGTCATCGATTACCGTCGTTAATTCCGTTACGGCAAACAACTTCGAAAAGCAATCCAACGAAAGTCTGCTTAAAAGCGACGGCAATTTGGAGAGTACGTTGCGCGTGAGTTACAATCGACAGAAGATTGAAGAACGCGCGAAATCACTTGTGCAACGCGTACTCGTAACGCGTTAAGCGTATCATGGGCGTACAATGGGTGAAATAATAAATAATGTAAAATAACGGCTTTCATATTCTCGACTGCGCACTCGCGTCATTTGCATTAACCCTTTGATAACTCGTCGTGCGACATTGTGTTTATTGTTCGGCTCGAAGTGAATAATGCTTGACTTTATTTGGATTATGCATTACCTGGTATTTATTGCAATCGTCGTAACTTGCAATAGATAACAAAATAATACATAATAAATACGAAATTGGATTCATCCGTTTTCACGTTCAACTTCAATCAACCTTATTAAAAATATCATTCCTCACGTGACAAAAAACTGACCTGACATTCTTTTTCGACTGTTGCTGTAATAAAGTTGTCTTCCGCGCGTTATATATATGCGTAAGTGATTGGTTCGCGAAGAAAGTATGTGATAATTCATGAATAAACATAATGATTGAGTTGTCGACGGAGTAGGTGTAAACATATATAAGACCCGAAGTGGGTGTAAGAGTGCTTTAAGTGGGACAGGGGATTGATTTACAATTGCGAACAAAGAGGCTGCAATTAAGTCAGCTGGCTTTTTTCGAACGCGCAAACACTTGGGCAAAAAGTGCGTTGTATTCCAAGAATGTCGACTTGGTTAACGAAACGAGTTTAATGGAAGAACGAAAAAAGTCGAGCCAATTGATACGATTAACAAGCCTGATGAATATAGTGCTCCATTATAACGACACCGAGTTTATGAACGTATAGAAACTTCTTAGTCTTCAAACGCTGCGAAGGTCTTTTCGCGAAACTTCGCCTTCGGGGTTGTGTTTATCTACATTTCGTACTTTTGGCATATAGCATTTGTTTACACGAATTTCATCTGCAGAGTGCATTTACAGTACTGTTCATGCAACATTATATTCTTAAGAATGATTATGATGAATTAACAAAAGTAATTTGTTTCGAGCTATTTTAATACTTTAACCTAAATTCAAGTTGATTTACGGTAATTGGATCGTTACAGTCATGTTCAAAAGAATGAAAAAATATTGAGTATTATACTTATAAATTGAATTTTTCTTCGACATTTATTACATTGTTTATTTACAATTAAATCGTTTTCCATTAATTAATAAAATTAAAGTAACGAAAAGTTTTTTCATCAAAATTACTTTTCAGCTTTAAATAAGAATCAAATATACATCAATTATATATATTAACTCAACATTTAATTTAATCAGGACTAAAAGATTTGCCTGAGATTCAAGTGCAATAAACTCGAAGAAAACGTGACTCAATTTCACGTTTAAGAAGTTCCAGTTTTTGTAGCAATACGGTCACGCACCGATTGTGTGCACAAGCGAAGGTAATTGTGTTAAATGGGTCAAATATCGTGAGCCTAAGTAATTAGAGCTACGTTCATTAGTCAAGAGACGGAACACAGACTGAATCGACGAGTTCATTGTGCTAATCGTCCGCACTTACACGCAACATTAATACAGTCACTTACGGCCACGTTACGAGATCAATTCCCACTCGATCATGCAAAAAGCTAGAGACTAATTATTTTATAGTCACTTTTATGTTCAAGCTCGTTCGATTGATTACTTGCTGTAATTATTCAATTCAAATGAAACAACTTATTACGTAAGATTTCCGTAATTGACAGACAGAAACAAAAACCGTATCTTTGTTACAAAAGAAGTAACAGGTAAGAAAAGAATCCGTGATAAACGTTAACCAAATTGAAGTTCATAGGTTAAAAGCAACAGCCGGAAGATTGCATCTCAAAGAGTAACTATTCATAGCAATGTTTGGCGAAAGATGGCGGCGCTGAAAATAGTCCGAAGACGCTGAGAACGATATAAGAAGCCGAAAGTACGCGCATCCCGCCAGCAAGAAGATCAGTGAAATTCGCGAATTTAATGAGAAACGTTTGTCGCGATGCATCAGCGCGCCGTTTTCCGAGGCGACTTGTCGCTTGCGCGAAATTACGTGCTTTTTTCGCCGAACGATTGATTGACAGCTTCGTTCACTGTGAAGGACTTACGCGCTCCAATCGATTATTAACACCGACCGGAAATAAACTAACAAACGAGTTACGTCAAATTTTGAGTCGTTGGTTTCGTCGTCGCGATTAGAACTTTACGTAAGATCGTCGTGTAATTTCAATCGGATACACTTTAGATTCGCCGGTGGTTTCCACGCATTGTGTATTGTATGCTATTTTCGAAAACACATTTATGTAACATATTCATTAACGTGAGTCTCACAATTACCGTATAATCATTTGTACAGTGTTTGTTTAATGGGTGATATTTTGCGCGTGGAAACGGCTGATTATGATACTGACGTACAACTTTCGTTCAACCTGGCCTTCTGCGTTATCATAATAGCAATTAATTTTGTAGGTCAGTGGTCGTTGCATTGTATTTTCGATGTAAATGAATCGATTGGAACTTGTCTTTCAGTGCACAGCCGCAAAAACGACGCGCCCGAATTATTCAGTACAATTGGAAGAAATTAGAAATTGATGATTAAACGAGTTTCCGCTTTATGAATTTTTCTTTACTCAATTGAAATAAATTTTCGAAGTTAAACTGATTTCTTTTTCAATTGCGATCGTTGATAAGTGGCAGAGAACATTGAATGAAGAATAAAATGTCGGTTGTCGAAGAAAAAACCTTTTGACATTATCTGCTTCCGACGTAATCGAAAAGCATTTAGCCAAATAATGTGGGTGGTCATTTTCCGTTTCGGGCACAATGGTAACAAAATTAAGAAATGGATGAATAAAAATCAGTCTACTTGTACACGGAAACGTAAATTTTACAGATAATTTACGATTATCAATAGGAACAATAGGATGCATTTCTTGATAGTCTGAATCGCTCTTTTAGAGATATCTACGTATATATTTAATCCATCAGATATACAATTCATTAATATAAACTGTCGTTGTATCAAGAATGCACTAATTGATAAAGCAATCTTTTTTCAAACTAATTTCAGTTTAGCAGTTAATTAATAATTAATCCCTATCGTAACGATTTCAACAATGTAAACATTGAAAACAAAATAAAAAAGAATACACAGCATTGGTTTTATACTACGAAAAAAAGGATCGTCGACGTTTTAAAAGAAAAATTAATTATAATAATTAACAATCAAAAACGAAATATTCGATTATTCATGAAGTGAATATAATTAACAGTAAATAGATAAACTATATATTGATATCAGCCAAAAGTTATTCATAGGTTTTAATCAACGGTTCTTGATTCGCATCGCTTATCAATAATTATTTTCAAACGTGAATGCAAACTTGGTATCCATTGGCAAACTTGTCGGCAGCACACGATACGATATCACTCGACCGTCTTTTCTTCCGGTTGTGGAAAAGTCACAATGCAAACGAACGAACCAGCAACATGCGACTGGGGAAATAAAGTCCGAGAAGTGGCGGGGGAGGGATAGGATTAAAACGACAATTCCGACTGCTATTGTGGAATTTTGTCGGCCTTTGCTAGATTTCGCGACGTAAAAGTTCATCGACCGGGTTGGCCTAGTTCATTGGTACAAAATTTAAAACGCGTTACGCCACTGATCATGCAGCCTGGAAGATGCGTTGGGACAGAAAAAAATGATGAAAAAGAGAAAAGAGGCAGAAAGGAGGTGCAGCGGTAAAACAAGCCGGGAGAAATCAACGATTAGTGGAACATTTGCTTCGTTTTCAACTGCGAGAACAAACAAACTGGTCTCACTTGAGCATACTTTCCGAAATGATTTCAGGAGAGACATTAAAGTACGATAATTTTGCAATTAGAAGAAAAGTTCGTTACTGCATACGAAAACATTGTTGCCGTGCTAATAACCGGCAAACGGAAGCTAATCAACGATAACGAAAAAGAAACCTACTGCTACTCGAGTCGTCTTAATCAGTTCACATTTATTGTGTGTTAAAGAAAAAACGAGTTTGACGAATTGGAAAGCATTCACTTTTTCATATGTATTGTTTCTGTCTACTACATGATGGAGTGAATAAAATAAAAATTACTATCCTTGTTACACGGAAAAACTTGAAAACGACTGAATAGTGTTGAATCGTAATCTCTAAAAATGAACATGAATAAATGCAATTTTTTATTTTTTTTTCCTTGTCTTTGAAGGTAACGATTTTCTGCCTTATTTGACATTACTCAATTATATATCATCACAAACGATTCAGTCGTGCACTAAAAACGATTCAGTCGTATTCAGTAGTTCCGTGGATATACTTTTTTAAGGAAATTACGAACGTGTTCTGTAAAAATTTGTTGGTCTATAACTCGAAATGCGTCACTAGTTTTAAAACGTAAACTTTAACAATTTTTTTTGACAAATTTGATTACACAATTATTCATCGGGTATTAAAATATTAAAGATTTAATTACTAAATTGTCATTTTATTTTGTACTTTCTTCATTATGCATAAAGAAATTTTTCCGAATAAGACACCAATAGTATCTTAACACAATTTCACAAAAAAATTCAATAATACATATATTTTTACAATGCTTTTGTGAAATGCATCAAGAATTTAATATACGAAGATAACAATTTCAACAATAAGATTTTTTTTTATAAATCGTACCGAACTTTAATAATGTCAAAGGCAGGCGTGGTACCAAGTGTCATATCACTTTAGAAAACTTTACAGAAATTTGATACATTTTTCTCTCGGTGAAAAAGGTTGAAGTTTACATTCGTGACAAAGTGATATCCGATAATGTATAATTTAATAAGAAGTCAAGAACTTCGAAGAGGTTACCATTATAAGGAACCATTAAGGTCCATCTAAACGAAACATTAATTGCCATCGGTGCGAAGCCTTCAGAAGTGGCGAGCGTTATTGAACGTGGAGAAGTTGGCAAAGTTAACAGTCCCTACGACCATGATTCTAGATTGAATTAATTTCGACGATAAGAACGCGGTCGATGCGGAACGTAAACTTGGACGACTTGGCACAGTGAGTTCCCGATGCCCCGACACATTCCGGATACGTGCAAATCGAACGTCACGATACCAAACACCAAAACTGGCGCGGGATAAATCTTCGCGGCGTCGCGTCGCCGTCCATTCTGGATCGCGCTTTTTTGAAAACAAGTTTTTATTTCAATGTCAAAACAGATCGATTCGACAGTCGCGTGCATTCTAGAATGGCGAAAGCGTCGGACATACATTCAGTAGGAAAAGATTGGAAGGCGAGCTTTTTTTCGTGCTACTGTAGAATTTTTACATCACCGGAAGATAATTCAATTTTGATTGAGAAGATTCGGGACGTACCGAGAGAGGTTCACTTAAATGGTCTTATAAACACAAAAGTGGTGTTTGTTTCGCGCGCTGCCAGAAGAGGGCCGCGTTCCCTTTTGTTCAGCGATATCCACACCGGAAACCGTATCGCTGTTACCTGCCAGCATGTTCCTTCCTGTGGGCAATACGCTATTCTTCGCGTCCCACTTTCCCTAACATCCAAGACCTTTTGTTTCGATATTGAAATTCACATTTTCACGCACATCGAGACAAAACAATTTTCTCACTTTTAATGATAATTAAGCATCAATTCAACAGCGTTTCAGTGATTTTTTGAATTTAGTTAAATCGTTTATTTTCTTCTAAACTAATGAGTACACTAAAAAAAGACTTCAATTTCAAAAATATTTACTGTGAAATTGAAGTCAAACCAATAAATCTACTACAATTCCAATTAAGAAAAACATCATTAGCTGGCATTCAAAGTTCGAAAGATTTTTAAATACTATTTAACATTAAAAAAAATGCTAACAATACTCAAATAACAATTAAAAAGAAAACAAAAAAAGAAATAAAATAAAAAAATAAAAAGAAAGAAAAACCGACAAAATATTAGCTGCCAACGCAAAGAATGGCCATGCCAAAATCATCGCGGTCTCGATAACAAAACTCCAACGATATAACGAAGCTTTTATCTCGCTTGCTTTATTTTCTGCAAAACGATCGGCTACGGAATACTCGAATGAGTAAAGTTTGATTGAGATAAGAGAGGAAGCGATACGGGAAAGGGGTGTGCTAAGCGGTCCAAAAACCGTCTGAAACACTAGATTGCGGAAATCATGTCTGCCGGTGTGGACACGCTTCTGCCGACAAACTGGTCGCTCCGAATGGATAATAAAAAGCCGCGATAACGCGGCCAAACGAACGCCGGTTATTGGACTACTAAATAAAGGTCGCGGTGCAAGAAAAACGGCGCGCAAAATAATGGCCTTGACAAAGGCACACGGCGAATCTTCGGACCCGCGGATTATCTTGATGCGAGATTGCACGAAGAAGAAAGTATACCGCAGTGCGGCATGGCGCGCTGATTCGCGCGTCTACCGCACATAATGACTGTTTCCCCACCGATGATAATATCGTATTTGGTCACGAAATCCGCCTCCGATCTTGAAAGCGATACCCCGTTTTTGTGACATATCGCGGCGCTTATTTGACGCACTTTTCGTACGTCAAAGTCGGCTTTAAACTTTAAATAAATCGCCGTTGTTATTGTACAAAGGCAATTTTATAGTCACGCTTTACACGGGTGCTCTCATTTCAAATAAAATAAAATGGTGACGATCGATAACGCCGGAAAACGTAATCAGCGATTTCATCACGACCAACATTTTTGAATATTACGACGAATGATAGCGTATCATTTTTACGGTATGCTGCTCCGCGAAATAACTAGAAGCCGAGTTGCATTTTAACATTTAATTGTGAACGTGTTATTAATGTTTTTGCATTTGTGAAGCTTAATATTTTTACACTTTTTGTAAACAAATGTTAATGTTTGTTTTAAATTTAGTAACAAATAACGATTTAGCGGTTGTACTTTTTAATGTCGTATTCATATCGTATGTAGAATCTGACATCATTAAAAACGAATTTTTTATACTGGAATATTGTATTTATAGAAAACGGCATTGAAAATTAATGATCACGGAAAACAGTCAAAGGGTGAAAAGTGATGCTTAGGGTGATGGATGATTTGACCGCGCGGATGTGAAATTTGTCGTACTGCCTAATAAAAATGTTAATGTTTGACGCGCGATTACTTTGGACGTATAAAAGAGAAATATATTATGACAAATCGAAGTCAAGTCAAATGTAAGCTTAGTCGTTGAATTAAGCGGCTTATAGAAAGCTTTTGAAAACCAAGAGAATAAAGCCATCTTCTCTTGTACTGTTTAGGTTCTTGGGGTGCATTTTTCATGACGTCTTAGCTGTAGTCGAAACTACCATTTACACAAATAAATAGAAAAAGTGGTAGAATAGAGGGAAATAGAAAGCAAGGATTTAGTGCTTTACTGTTATCTTAAAGAACGAATAACCAGAAACGTTGATAAATTAAATTATATGAAGTACTTATGGTCATTGAATTCTATGTCACGACCGTTGTATTACGATTAAATGAAGGACACTTTTATCAATTAGAAATATGCATTTACACATCATTATGGAGAACCCCTTTGAAAATGAAAAAAAAAAGAAAAAAAGAATGTTTTATGTTACAACAATAGCGGAACAGGTAGTCAAGAAATTTAAAATTTAAATGTATTGATTTTTGTTCGTGGGATAAATACTCTTATTTTATTAAAATTTTACACTTTGTTGTTAAATCAATAGCGTCATAAGATTGTTTGGAACGAATGAATCATTATTGTGTAAAAAAGCAAGGGATTAATTATATGGTAATTATATGTCAAGTTACATGAACTTCACTAAGGCTTCGGAGAACAATTTTACGTGTTTGTAATGAGGCATTCGAGTATGATGTATTTAAAGCTCTTTTTGAAACAAATTGTTTATTTTAATACTATTACCTCAAGAAATGTCACTACAAAGTTAATACATATTATTTGGAAGATTGTATATATTTTTTTACTGTAGGAAAATTGAAATGTTCGCAACTTAATGTGACGTTTAATTTATCATAAATAATATTGTTAATATTTTTACTTACTTGTTTAAATTTTGTATTCAAAACAATGAAAGAAAAATTAATTTTGTTGAACTGTTAAATTACTTCTATATCTCATGAACTAATTACAAAATTTGAAAAAAAAGATGTTAGATTGTAATTTGTCTACATTTCCGTTCATAAACAAATCATATGATTCGCAATATACAACATGTCAACACAATATAGAATGTAATAACAGTACTGCAATGATGTCCAATTTCTTCTTTACCGATTAAGTTTCGTGCGAATAAAACTCTTTATTTTCAAGCCTTATCTACATTATACATGTGCATTTTTTTCCTCGAACAATATTCCAATTACCTACAATGTTACTTACAAAATATATTAAAAACACGATCGAATAAAATTCTTGTCTAATTGCAAATTTTCTTTGCTCATTTATTATCGTCAATGACTCATTCGCTTTTCAAACAAAAGACGGAATGCCTGTAAAAATGCGCAATCCTCCGCTTCGATGTAACAACAAAAAACCGCTATCAAGATATTACCTCCAAAATTGTCACATCTTTCATCGAGCGCTTTATCCCGCTGATCGTTACCGCTATTGCCAGACATACATAAGCGCACAAATCAAATGAATAAACAATCGTGTGCAATTATTAAGTCCCCGAAAAGATCGTGCTCGCGATTGCGACATTGCCATTGAAATCACTCGATTTGTAAAGCGAACAAAAAGAAGCGGCGCATTCGCGCCGTTGTCACGATACGATGATATACGATTGGCTTTTGTTAATTTTCCGCGGCAGCATTTATCGTTCGCAAATTCCCAGGAGTCGCGTAAATTTCTCGCCTAAATGGCCCTTTTCAACCGTCCCTGCCCAGCCGACGCTTTTGTTGCCTTCTCGACTGCCTCGGCTTGGACGATTACGTGCGCCGGTTTTGTCAGTATTTGTGCACGTCGGGTGCAATTAAAGGAAATTATGTAACGCTACGGCGATTCATTATTTGGATTCAACGGGAAAATATTCTGATGATGAAGCAAAACAGCGATTTGAACGAATGACGCGTTTTTAAAAAGGACTGCCTTGCAACGAAACGAATCTTCTTGTACAACTACGTAGCCCACTCAAAATGTTAATAGAATGGATTTTGACTCGAAAGAAAAGGATCATACGAGGCAAATAAATGTTCTCAATAAAAATGGTCTCGACAATGTTGAAAAACGTGTCAAGTGCAATTCATAAAAAGGAGGTAGGGATTGACAAAAAAAAATTGCGTGATCCTTGCTCGAAAATAAAATATGTTGGTATTGAGTCTATTCAGAAGAATTAAATAAATGTTTTTGGTTGGACCAAGACGTTAGCATAAAAATTCGAATCGTATAAACCGGAAAGGGAATTTAGCTAAGTCACTAAAGCAGAAATCTTGATAAGGCAACGCATTTCATTGCGCGAATATGAATTCCCGGTCGGAACGAACCCGAGCTCTATTTCCAGCCAATTGATCAGGCATTAACCGGCAACTAATGTTCATTTGTTGGAAATTAATCGGTCGGTTTTGCGCCGTCCGACGCGTGCGATGCAAATCGCGATCCCGATTTTACGCCGAGAAAAAGAGATCCTTTCACGCGCATTACATATGCAATTACGCGAATAACGGATTCGTCGGTCCGAATAAAAGATAATTATTTATTAACGCGGACGACGAACCACGCCGCCGGGTTTACTCGGAACGGCTTTTACAATTAAAAATGAGGCGTAAGACTGTGAAAAAAAGGATCATTCGTGATCCTTGCATAACGCGTCACGAGTCGTAATGCCGCACCTGTTGTGAACCTATCGGACCGTGAATTCTAAGAATATTATATGGGACATCCTCCAACGTCTCCTTCAATCCGGCGTTTTGCTTTTGCCCGACCTCGGCTCGGAAAACCTTTACTTAAGCCTCTTATAAGAACCCACGAAAAATAGATTTCGCGCGATATTGCTCCGAACATTTTCAGTCGTGCGTCTCGCTCCTTCGAGCAGACTTGTCTTTTTATACCTCCCTCTTTTCGTTATTGGGCGTGAGCAATAAAAACACGAGCACCGACGTCGAACGATTGAAACAAATCGACCGACATTTTTTGCTACATTAAATTCATCGTGAGTCACACAAAAGTGCCTGGCGAAAAAATGACCAGCATTGTCATCAGCTGTCAAGTTATGAACGATTTTACGAATGAACCAACAAGTGCTTCATTGAGCTGGAAACGTCGAAAAGCGAAAACGCGTCGCAACTTTGAAAAGCCGAGGCGAACGACATAAAAGAAGAGGAAAACTCGTGATCGCCTGTGGACAAAACAGTTGTAAAAAACAGTTGCCTCGGTTCACGGGAGTCACCCAAGGCAACGTTGCATGTAGAAATGAAAATAGAGGACTTTTTTGGAGTATATTTGGAAAGCCTTTCTAACATTTCATATCATTTTGAAAATTCCTAAATACTTTTATCAAGAAATTCATCGGGATAAATATTTAGATTTACCTTCAATTGAATTACAGAACAAAAGTGAAACGAGAAATTCCTAGAAATTATGTAATAACTGTCGCCAAGGCATTGTTGGATTGTTGGAGTGATATAAAACTTTATTTGATCATCGTTCATTGGTCGAATTTTATTTCAACTTTACAACGATCATATCTGATTTATTGAAATCAGATTTATTCCTTCTTCTACCAAAAATAACACCCCTGTTTCAAGAAATGTTAAACTCAAGCGAAATTCGCCACACGAAATCTTTGACGCATCGGTCGGCATCCGCGACGTAAAATCATGTACAGATTCGCCGAGTTTGATACAATTCGCAGCCGAGGTTTAAATATAACCTCTCTTGCTCTTCCATGCCGGACGGCTGCTTGTCCCGGGTGCTGAATAAATGGCTGAAATCTAGCCTGTCCGATCAACCTCGGTTAGATCAGGGGCGTGACGTTATACATGTCAAAAGTCACGGCTGACAAAAGAAGTCTGCGCGTATGGAAACAACGAAATTCTATCCCGGCTCGATACCATTTCCACGGGAAGCAATTGAAAAGTCGCCGAATGGAAGAAATTTAACACGTTTACCTACTTATACGAAGTCGCGTTATGACGTGAGTCGATAAGACTAATCTCGGCCGCTTATCTAATGGTTTCAAGCGTGCGGCAATCTCGGCATAAATAAATTGACGTGACTGTGCAGCGATGAACGTACAATTTCTTCGAACAATTTTTTTTCCTTTTCCGAAATTGCAAAAATGTCAGACGAGCGTTTTGAAAATTTCGGCTACATCACAGCGGAGCCTGGACAAAGGGACCAAAAATTGAGCGGAAATCAGCTAGCCGCGCTTGTGTGGGCATTTCCGTTGGCTCGCTGACACTTCCGTTACACGCATTTACACTAGTTGCGCCCACGATAACAATACCTCACGTAAAACCGCGACAGTTACTGAGTAATATTTTGCTTTGTACATATTTACAAAAACTTTTGCAATTTTTGACGTAGATTTCTTTTTTTTCATTCGACCGGTGTTTAATCAAAGCACGATTTTTTCGGGAACGATCGCTGCCACACGTTCAATTACCATAAATAAAAGTTCCGAATTCGAAGCAATGAAACACTTGTGGAACACAAAATCACACTGAGTTTTGATTGCGAGTTGAAACAGAGTGGTCGCGGCTCAGAACGCGATGGCGCGACGACACTACCAGCACGCGGCAACTTCGGCGCACAACTGCCCCGAAGCGGCGAAGTCTGCTTGAAGCAGATTGTGTTTCGTTGAGTCGCCGCCTAGCGGGAGGCGCTGACGGGTCGAGTGGCGCTTTAAAACTGTCGTGCGTCAAAAATATCAGCGGCTAAACATAATTTTCATTTTTTTCATCGGCGCGATTTTAATCGGGAGTATTTTTTTCGCCGCTTTTTCATTCCAACGTTTTACGCAACGCAAATGTCTGCACAGTTTACGATCACGGTGTTTTATTGGGTTACGGTTTTATGCGTGAAATGTTCAGTTTGTTTTTTGACTGCTAAGCAGCGATGCATATAAATTTATTGAATAACTGAATAATAAGGGGAATGTTTAAGTTGGGAATAGAAGGTGTTTAATTAAAATATTTAAAAATAAATTTAAGAATAATTATAAGTTTTATATATCATTAGTTAATGTATTTTTTATATTTAGTTTGACAGAGATATCGTTCAGAATGATAAAAATGCAGTCAATTTAAAATTTGATATTAAATGACGTTAGAATAGCACAAATCTTGTTGTAAAAGTAAAATAACCAGTAATTTAACTACAATTTTCGTGAACTTTACGATTTTAGGATTGTATGTACTCTAAATAATTATAGTTTTTCATACATTTTGTAATAAAATAAAAAAAATAGATTCAGTCAAAAAATTTTAACGTCCCTCCTCTACATTCAATAGAATTAAGCGAATTATTATAATTAACTTTAAATGAAATCTCTTTTTAAACTTATTTATTTGTATGTCCGTCAGATGTTGATTTGAAATGTGTGTCAATTCAATTTTTATAACATTTTCTTAGCATTGTATCGATTCAAAATAAAAAGTATATATTTTGACTATTGTTGGTGACGTATTTTTCTATGTAATCTTTGCAAAAGTAAGAAAATTTTACAGCAAAAAGTTAAATAAAAGATATTACATTTTTATAATAAACGAAATATAAATATTAAATCACATATTTAAAAATTGTCAAATGTGACTTAAGAACGTGTTATAATTGTTTAACAAAGTTTATTTATAATAAAAAAATTCTATTTATCTTAATTACTTGCCAATTACTTGAGGTTTCAATTGCTTTGCGATTTTTTTTCTATAAATATGAAACTTATCGACGCTACACAAGATCATAATGATCATCGCCTTTTTAATATTGCTTAACTGTTCACACTCCAAGTAATTTATAGGTCTCAATTTTACATAACCGAATAAATAAAATTTCATGTGAAATATTCATGAAACGAATAGCAAGACCGAACTTATCTTCCTTTTAGCCCAAGTCAGTAACTCCACTTACCTATCCTCTCAACACAACTCGGTATGTCACTACTCTTACCACCCTCTTTCGCGAGAGCAGACATATCATATAAGTGCGCTTCGCTGTTATAGTTATGGTTATGGACAAAAGACTATTTTTAGAATTTCGTCACTCTAATATCGTAACCTTTCCCAAAACTTGAGTATAAATATTTCTCTAATTTAACAAAGCTACGTGTTTCCATGAAAAATGATGTTGTCCGTTGAAAGATTGAATAAAACGCTGATTCTCGGTACATGATTTATTTATTGCCGAAGCGCATTTTTAATACTATTAATGAAGCGAAAAATTCTTCCAAGGACATTAATCAAATCACGGACATTTCAATCGCTGACCTTGATTTTTAGTAAATGGTTCACTTATACAACGATTGCATCAATTAATGATTCTGCAAGATTGAAATCACTCACAGAAAATTTCCTAACAAATGCTATACAGACATTTGTTACAAAGACATCTTGATGAAATCGAGATTCAATAGATTATATTAATTATCCAACGTTATAACTTAAAGAAAAGGGCAAATTAATATTTAATTGTGCAATTAAATTTAAATTTATCGCTATAAAGAATTTTTATTTCAATTTCTCATCACTTATCATCACTTATCTTACCGGTATCGAAACAGTAATGATAACAAGTGACTATTTCCGGTGTCGGTGTTTGTCAAGCACAATATCCAAAAATATATTATACAATATCATAGGTTGGTCTTATTCAGACGGAAAATTCGTTGTTATATGAAAGAAAAAAAAGTCGGTACTTTTTTCGAAAAAATTAATAATATCAACTGATGAGAAGCGACCGATGGGACGAAAATTCCGACCGCTGACTCTTCCCGCGAGTGAACGTACTTCCATTTGACCAATTGCTTTACAAGCGAGTGCTTTCGATCATAGTTGCCGGTACTTTCCGATTCAATGATGCATTCGAAACAGCACTCCCGGGCGTTGCTGTTTCGCAAATCTTAAATCGAGTCTTCAATCAAGTCGAAATTAAATATCTCGACCGATAAATCGAAATAACAGTGTCATCTAATTTCAACGCGATAAACGCATTTTAATGGTCTTTCAGTTATTCCACTCAGTAATCGTTTAATCAATAAGTGCACAAATAATTCGATTGAAAGTTGATTAAAGGTTCTGCAATTCGAATGCGATGTTCAATTGCCTGCAATTTATAATCAGACGAAACTAATATATAAGAATCTTATGATAGTTTTAATAGTAAGTTTCAACTTTGCACAGGAAGCATAGATTTTTTTTTAAATATTTTTAAAACGGTAATATTTTTACCGA
Organism: Aradophagus sp. ZL-2020; assembly: GCA_022817685.1. NCBI lineage: Eukaryota > Metazoa > Arthropoda > Insecta > Hymenoptera > Scelionidae > Aradophagus > Aradophagus sp. ZL-2020. The sequence goes on along the minus strand of JABFOV010000112.1, from coordinate 7,848 downwards.
ATGTGTAAGCTTATGTATTAAGAATAATCGCGACAGAATACAAAATCCGAAGATTTCACCTTTCGTGACGAAAAAAGCAAAAAAATTTGCATTTTTACTGTTTCACTTTTAAAAAAGTCACAATAAAGAGTGCTAAAAATTCCTAGGAATTTCAAAAAAATGAATACTGAAAAATAGTAAGCCACAAAATCTAATACTTGATTTAATATTATTACTTTTATTGACGTAGACATAAAAGATAAGTATTTTGATTTAATAACACTTGTAGTTTCGACTGCAATAAATCTTACTTTATTACCCCTATCCAGAAACTACGCGAAAACAGCTAAAATGACGGAAAGCACATTACTTGTGTGCGCGAGTTACCGTCGCCGCGCTTCAATTTCCACATTAGTTCAACGTTAATGTTTCATCGTCACAACATTCGTACACGAGTTTCGTTTTCGAATACACGTCTTTATCTTTTATTCGTTGAAACGTAATTTCATAGGCACTAACAATAATAGACACCAGCACAGTGCAACTTGTGCTTACGTAATTCGATATCAATTTATTATCATCAAACAGAATTGCGAGCCGGACAATTTCTATTAATCATAAATTAACTCCTCGCATCCGACCGAACGAACAAAATTGCCGTCTTTCTTCAAGGTGCTTTCGACCGAGCGTTCCGCCAACAAAACCTAACCTCAAACGCGACGAGCAGCTCGAACGATCGTAATTTATTTTCCCAGACAGAGATAATTCCACTCGCAATTGCTGCGCGAGGTTAATTTTAACTCGGCCGCAAATTAAAGCGTCAACAAAAATTACACTATCTTGATAAATTTTCTCGTCCCTCGTTCTCTCAACAGCACCAAAATAGAACGTTTCTTTTTTATAAAAAGACTTTGAAAAACGAATTTCATTCAAACGAATCACTCGACTCGCTTTTGAGTCGGCACTGTCAAGGTTGCATTCAAATTCCCAAGATTTTAATTGCCAACAACTGTTATCCGCCAATTCGATCAGACATTTGCATGCAAAGGCGGGACATTGTTTTGGCGCATTACACTGGCTTTCGGCCATACTGCATCGTAAATATGGAATCAACGGCGCGGCCCACGAAACATGTCGCTACCTCTGTCGTTTCCGGTTAAAAACCTGGACAATATTACGCTACTGTCCACTTCCGTTTTCCAGCTTCGGAATCAATGCCAGCAACTGATTCCTTTAACTCTTAAAGAACTGTTCACGAAAAACGACCGTCCGCAATGTCTTCAAAACGAGTCAAGTCTTAAACCTTCGTCACCCCGTGATATTGTTCATTTTTATCGTAGTTTCATTGTGCGCGACGTTTGTTTAACATTAGAGAAGAAATAAAATTGAATTTCGTGGATTTTTTCACTTTACGTGCGACGCGACTTTTTACTCCTCTCATGTTCAGTCCACTCTGGCATTTGGGTCGAGTTCCTGTAAGACGAGCAAACAAAATTCCAGATAGAGCCGAGAGCTCTTCGCCGACTGAGCGTGTAACACTGTGTCAACTACTCGTAATGACATTTAATTTGCAATATTGCAATAAATAATGGCGAGCGAGCGTAAAGTGCTCGGCACTTTGGACAGTGAACGTGACTACCAGTGTATCGATTTACGCGTGGCGATCATAAAGAAAATAGAAAAAAAAATAAACATGAATGACGCTTTGAAAATGATCAGAAAAGACGTTCACCCGAAGCCTTATGAATAGGTTGACCGCACACGTGTTTGCCCGCAATTCCGCGAGCACTATAACAATGCTCTGAAAACAGACTGGCTAATGACATTACGTCATTTGTCACTTAAGTCGCGAGATAGTTGGTAGTTTTCAAGGGAAAGTCAACGAACAAATTTCACTTGGAACACGGTAATTTAACGATTGAATAATATTTCAGTTCGATGGAATAATAACACGAGTTATGTGTAACGCAGTCGTTTAAATCGAATTAATAAAGGACGTCAATCAACCGTTGGGTTCGGAAAAGAGACGTTTGCACCACCACTTTCCCTCGTTTTCACACATTAATTGCCGCTGTGCGAGTTAACGAACGTCTGAGATGTTGTTAGCATCGAGGTGAGCAAGTGATTCCGCATTGTTTGTGCGACTGCAAAGACCGAAATGCAAATGCAAATACGACGATCGCGAAAATTAGAAATCGCTTTCGCGGAAAAAATCTTTCACCAATCATTATATTTGTTGGAACAAAGCTCTGAGTTAACGACGAGGACTGATTATTCATTTTGCAAACTCATTTAGTCCTATACAATGTAACAAAGGACAATGAAGCTACGGTTGTAATTCAATTTTTCTTTCTGTTAGGTGCATTTGTGAACAAGTTGATCTCGATTTTAATGCTCTTGTGCGAGTATAAGCCAATTTGTATGCTAAATCGATCGCGCTTGTGATTATAATCAATGGGTATACTGAGAAATTTGAACAGTAAAAGTTTACAATTTGAATAATCAACGTTGTTACCATTTACACAAGGAAAACGATATGCGTGAAGATTGTCACGTGGTAAAATGCCACGAGTTGGAAAAATACCAAAATGTAATCGCACACGTGAAATCTATAAAGTTTGTATGTTACTTCTTTCGTTTGATTTCCCTTTATGAAAATATGATTTATTATAATATGATTCTCTTTATTAAAATATAATTTTTAAATTTTTGAGTTACATCACTTATTTGCTCTTGTTTCTCCGAAATTCATCGCTAAACGAATTTTCAAATCCAAAAATCGTAGCATTTTATCACATGAAAAACTTTTTCATTCAAAAACATTTTCAAATAAGACAATTTTTTTAGAGGTAAAACTTTAATTATTCAGTTTTTTCAATGAAAATATAATAAATTATTTTAGATGATAAAACTAATTTCCGTAACAGAGCAATTAATCGATATTGGTAATTGTGGTAGTTAATTTTGTGGACAAACTCATGGGGTTGAATGTCATTTAGTTAGATTAATAGTACGTTCAGTTGAGCAGTGCATCGCGTGAATCGCTGAGATTTGCGGATCGCGTCGAACGACCACCTGTTAACCTGAGACTGAGAAATTTTTTTCGTTTACCTCTTAATCGACAGAATCATCTAAGTCGGACTGTTTTCTCGACGTAAACGAACTATTTAAGCAAAACGATGGCGCGAAAACAGTGCCTTAAAGTATTGGTTCGTTTTGACTGTATTTATGAAATAACTTAATAAACATTCGCGATAGATAATTTAGATATAATTTTTGCCTTTATTGTTTATTCTTATAAACATCTTTTGAAAAAGTCGAAATTTTAAACATTACATTTATAGAACTATATAATTAAAATTTTGTTGAAAAGACAATGGTTTAAATGATATTCTTCTTTGCTGGAAAAGATTTTTTTATCATAGTTCAAATATTACAAACTTAATAGTTTGTTTTGTTGTATTTTATAATTACTTTTTAGATTCATGTTCTCATAATCGAGATTGGATAAATTAATTGTTTGAAATTTTTTTTTTTCTTTTCAGTTTATCACACATTCAATGACCATGACAAAAATCTGACGCATTTGCGAAAGTATGAACAACCGATTCTGTGAAATCTGTAACAAAAAACTGATGAACATGGAAAGGGTTCGCAGCTTATTGTTGCATGTTTCACGCACGTGTATGAAGCATCGGAAACGCAAAGACGCACGTAACGGAGGAGGTCTGTGGCACACCAATGAACAGCTGCAAGTGCAAGGCACTTGGCGTGTGACCGCACATGTTCCAATTTGAATAATTAAGCCAGTAGCTTACTTCAACTAACGCATTTTAAACTTCTGATCAAATTTTGCTTACATTACTTTTTACAATTTTTTTATAAATTTTTTTTATATATATCTTTTTTATAAGTTGTTATGATTGCATCGTGCAGGAATATAAAAAATTATTTTGCAACAAAATTAGAAGTTAATAATTTTTTTATTCAAATGTTGGTTCTTTGTGAATTAAAATTCATTGAACTTGATAATCATGAATCACTGGTTGATCAAACGTGATTCATTTCCGTCTCGAAGTATTCCATCAATAGCGATTCAATCAATTTTGTAACTAAAGATATAAAAAAACAATCCCCAAACAAAAGAAAAAAAAAAAAAGAACGGTATAGCTGCCTAGCGGAAGGATTTTTTTCTTATTATCCTAATCATCATTCCGTTAAAAAGTGCTATCGTGACGATCGTTTGAAGCTCAACTAATGAGTCGGCATGCGCCACACAAACAGCTCACTTGTGGAACGAAATTCGTAGCCTATGAAATTCAAACAATGCCGTTCTTAGACATTTTCAGCGCGTGTTAATGTTCACCTAGAGCAGTCAGTATTTCTCACAGAACAATCGACAAACAGTCGTGTTACCGGTTTTGAGTTACGATGAAATAATGAAAAATAATAGTTTACGATTCTCTTCGAGTAACTGTTGAGTTTTACCTTGGAAACTGTATGGCGCCAAAACTGGTGCGAACTTTCGAGGCAGAGACAGTGTTTTTGACTTACCTGAAACAAAGTAAAATTTATTTTATTATTCAATAATTTAATAACCTGGTAACTTAATCAGTACTATTTTGCGATAAATATCGTTGTTTTAATAAATTAATACCTAAACAATTATTCAAGAAATTTGCAAATGTTGAAGAGGCAAAGGTCTTGCTTTAAAACAAAATCTGATTGCACGTTGAATAAAAATAATCTTAAATCAAGAAAAATATAACTTTATGAGAATAATTTTTCTTGTTACATTGAGACTGAACTTTATAAACAGAAAAACATGATCATACGTCTCAAATTTTCATTGAGTTTTTAATTTAATGTACATTGCATGATTTCTTCGTACAGTATGAAGATGATGATTTCTTTAGTAAATAGTATGAAGAAATATTCAGTCCTTATTTCGCTCGTCTGATGACCATAAAAATGAAGTGACGTTTTGCGAATCGAAATGGACAATAATTTCCCGCAAGTCGACATTCCTCAACCAATATAGCTTGATACAACTGTTACAATACGCAAAACGTCGAGCTCGAAAAACAGACCGTTGTCTGAACGAGTGTCGAGTATCTGGCAAAAAGCACTTCAGTCAATTAAACCAATTTGGTTGCCCCTATAGAAAGAATAATTTCCTTTTCGCGGAGGAATGACCCGGCCTAGTCGGCAGCGCCATTCAAACAACCGATCTCGAGCTCGGCTTACTGTATACTCATTACAGGCGTGACGCCGTCGCCATTTGGACAAGGACAATTTCACATTATAAGCACGCACGTTGCGCATTACGGGTAGCCGCGTGTGCCTTCGCATAACAATTATCGAACGTCTGCGCAGAATCGAGCATAATTATGACCGACGCTGCTATCGGCCGATCGAATTATCGGTATGCGAAATTCAACTTCTCGATCGGATCAGCTAATTTTTATTCACTTTATTTTTAAAAAACATTACATTTATTTTTATAGTATATTTTTAGAATTATTGGTTGTAAATGTTATATTGCAATTTTAAATGTTTGAAAATAGTTAGACTGTAAAAGGTCTTACAGTTGTAACAGAAGGTTATTCATTCTATTATAACAACATATTCAATTCGAGTGATTTATTAAAAATGTCACGTTATGAATACAGTTGCATTGAATATACTTTTAAACTTAATCAAACAAAAAAGGGAATGTAAAAGTGTAAACGTAGAAAACAAACACAGAAAAGCAACGTGACAGAGGTAACCGTGCCTTACCATAAACTTATTAATAATAGTAATGAGTCTTCCGATAGATAGCAGCCTTTACTTTCTGTTTTCGTGCATATCCCACGTTGGAACTATAACTGTTTTTATCGTCCAATTATTAGCCAATCGAAATCAGTCTTTCAATCTTAACACCCAATCACAATAAAGTTACGACTGTAACCTACATTGCGATTGGGTAACAATTAAACGATGATTTAATATATTATCCAAGATTGTCGGTCTAACAATCTACTTCCCCCTTAATTTACATAAATTACACGCACTTTTCAGACACACAATCAATTTAACACGAAGGATTTATCACAATTCTGACAACTTGTAGTCGTCGTGCGTCAAATTAATAGCAATTTGTGGACTAACGAAATAAATTGACGTCATTAAGTATGAACAGTGCGAAGTCTTAGAATTTTTTGCAACTGAGCTGAACAATAAAGTTCACATATTCGGCGCTAATTAGTCGTTAGGTAATAGGTTATCTTGTTGAAATTGCCACTGATGCGAAAGGAAGTGGCACCCAAAGCCGAAGTGCCTGGCTTTCTCTCCGCAGAGTTACGCAAAATTGGATTCAAAGTCGAAACAATGTCTGGGAAAATAACTCTGGACTCTCCGAATTTAATCAGACCGCGTAGAAATTCTCAGCCGGAATCTTCCTACTCGCTGCAGTAATAAGGAACATTCGACCCACGCGCGTACCAAAAACATCGCTCACGTTGTAATAAGACTGAGCCGCTATGTATCGCCTTTCATCCCAATGTTTAATAGAAGACGTCGTTAATGATTTTTCGTATCATTCCCAGTCAGCTAACTGTCGCAAGCATGTTGGAAAACGTCTCTAAGAAAAAGTCGAGGTCATGGGTCGATTATGAGTTGAAAATAAATATTTATGCTGCGAATATGCGACAATTGATTTGTCTGCTTTTCGTTGGCGAATGGTTTGAGAACAAACTGTGAACGCTCGATTCGAACAAATAACATTTGTGCAACGCAATGTTGTCGCGCTAAATCATTTAAAACGATTTGTGAAGTTTCTATTAGTCGCTAAAGACGAGTTTATTTAAACAACGTAAATATATAATTAATTCAAAGTTCACTGTTTCTGGAATCTTTTAAGTACTAGTGTATTACAGATTTAAACAAATGAATTTTTTATATTATGTAAATTATTGACTGCAATAAACCGATATTGATTTACTGTCGATTTATTTGATATTTTACTCTTAGTAAATGTTAAAAATGTTGCAGTCCATTTCAGATATTCTTTAAATAAAATTAATGTACGTTTGTTCATTAAATTTAATAAATGTTTTGAAATAAACATCAATAAAAACAATCGTTAAAAAAACTGTTGACATTACAAACAACTTTTTTCCAAGCAACAATAATTTACCTCAAATACTACCATTCAAGCGTTTTGCAAAAACTCATTAGAATCTTAAACTCTTTTTTTCATTATTCATTACAAAATATAGAAAAATTAAAAATAATCGTCGAAATATTGATGATATTACAAAGAAACGACTATCTTTCGCGCGTGTTTAAAAAATACTCACACTGCGAATAGGATTGGCAAGCATCAACCTCGTCCACAGTCGTCATTCTCGGGTCAAAGGTGTACCTTAGTTGTCGGCGCCCGGTCGTGCTCGAGGGTCGCCTCGCATTCGTATCTGAACGTACAATTGGATTGAAGATTGACAAGTGTCGCGAAAAGACAAATTACAGCGGCAACTGGATTAATTGGTGAGAAGCGAGGCATGAAGATTGCAGCAAACACAATCAGGTTATTATGATTAGCGCACCTGCGTGGATGTAACATTAAGCGTACTCGCACGCCAGAAACCGGATCAAGCCTTACCTTTATCGCGGCAGCGAGTCAAAGGCGTTTGCTGTTAATCAAAAAGTGCGTTAGCGAGAAACACGACAAGCGATTCTAATGAAGCGAAACGCAAATCAACGCACTCGAGTATTATTGACTGGATAAGTCGTTCGCCGTTGGTGCCTGATGCGGCGTGAGTTGGGATAATTTTTGCGGATAAAAAAAAAGTGATCGTAAAATGAAGCAATAGCGTTGTTCATGTA